>PVJX010000287.1:0-300302 GCA_004027295.1 Dolichotis patagonum | reverse complement strand
GCCTAGTTACCCGACTACATCATATGATCTCACTTCCTCATTTCTGCCTTCTATATAAGCCATGTTCACTTCCTCAATAAACGAGACTTGATTGGAATTGCTCGACTTGTCTCCGTCTCTCTTTCCTCTTGTCCCATTTTCATCCCATCCCCGTTCCCCCTCCAGGTTAGACCCACGGATTGATCCGCAGGCCGGATCACCCTACCCAATGTGACAGTCTCTAAGTTCTCATGAGCAGCAATTTACAACTGCTTCATCCCATTCGGTCTTTGTCAGAGACTTCAAGGTTCTCTGGGAATGAAAAGCACTAATCATGATGGTGCCCAATGGCCACTGAAACAGGGTGGCCAGTGGCCAAGCCATCCCACTCTGATTTCATCAAGTTACCCCACCGGCATGAGTGCTAGCAAAGGTGGGGACGCGTTGCCAGATAGCTGCTGTGCTCCACAGTCCCCAAAAACCTATCTAGTAGCTAATGTAATATCAAGTGACAGTTGAAACAGGCTACTTTCACCTAATCTGTGCGTGCTGTATGCAAAACAGCTCTGACCCTGGCTTGATTCATTAAAGCATGTAGGATTTAATTATCTCCCACTGCTATAGAAGTAATGACATTTTACTTAGTACTTTTAAGGCTGATAAATAAGTCCTTCTGACAAGTGAGCTGCATCTTATCAAGTTGCAATATAAAATGCCCGTGCTCCTAAATGTGACATATCCTTTCCAAAAGGTGAAAATGATCCCTAGTCTTTTAAAACTGATCACTCTGGAATTTCTTAAATAAGGGCCACCGAGAGCAATGTGTTAGGCCATGCACTTTCTGAAGATTGGAAATCTTCAGGTGCTAAGTGGGACAAATGAGCAAAGAAAGAATGGAAGCATGAGGAAAGAGAAATAGAGAAATGCAGCTATGTGTTTTATTAACACAGGACTTCAAACAAACATCTGTGGGAGTCTCAGTGCTTTTGGCTGCACCCCATCATCTTTATGTCATCACTAAGACCCTGGATTCGGAGAGTACAGTAGAGATTTATCTGCAGTGATAAAATCTCCAGTTTCTCTCAATTCACATTCATTTCTGCCATCTTTCGTAAAGGAGTAGTCTCTCCTCCCACCCCAGGAACCGCGGATCTCTTCCAACTTCCCAGCCCCACCCCCCTTAATCTCTCTTATTTAACTGGGTTTGACATCTCTCTAATACTTATTTAGAGCTGCCTGTCACCTCTGTCCAGTGCCTTACCCCCTCACAGATGTGTATTTGCTGCTGCACCAGGAAGGGAGTGATGGCTGTGCATACACAGGGCAGAGAAGCCAGCAAGGCCTCAAGAGTAACAGACAAGGAAGAAGGCACGAGACACACTATCATACGTATATGTGATGTGCAGTGAAGGCAGAGCTGCACCCCACTAACCTAAACGTAACTTCAGGTTTAGGTGATTTCTTAAAGTCTTCACCTAATTCAAGACGAAAAGGAAGAGGAGGACTCTTGAGTCCTAGAGTTGCCCTGTCATTCCCTGAATTGGCATTTCGCTGTGTTTCTTAGATTGAGATGCTTTTCTAGAATCTTATGAAACTGATAAATTTGTGTTTCTAAATGTGTTGTCCATGATTTGTGCCCAATCCAAAATGATATTGTATTTGGCCCTCATTATACCTTAAATTATACCTTTGAATGTGTTGTTCAACATTTAAAATTGAAATATTTACACAAAACCCAGGAAAGCTGCTTTCCTTGAAAGTTTAAAGGACTGACAGTCCCAAGGCAGAGCTACCCGGCAGTAGCAATGGACTCACGCTGAGCTGCAACATTTCCTTACAATGGGATATGTGGCATCCAGTTGGCCACACACCCCACCAGCCCCAAGTGTCCTCCACAGGACAGTGACATTCATTTGTATGATCTGGGGACCCATGAGTTTCTGATCCTTGCCATAGACTCTCCTGCAGAGGACTGTTTGCACACAGGTAAGCGTTCCAAGTGGGTGAAAATCTTAGTGTAGATTGTCCATCACCCATGGCTTCCCCAGCTCAGCAAGTCACCTCTCTGACCTTCAGCTTCCTGGTCAGTAGAAGAAAGTGTACACAATCATCTGTTAGGTAACTTTTTCCTGTTGTGTTGAAGTGAAATGACCAAAGCTCCTTTAGAATGAACGCTGGCGATAAGTATGGAAAGCTCTGAATTGTGAAATTTTTTTTTAATTCTGTAAACCAACAAATGAGCCAGTACCAACAGCACAGACGCTCAAAGACTCCATAGGGGAAAATTGGCAGGTCTTTAGACACACGCCTCCAACAAATAATTGTCCATCCAGTGCTCTGAGCAGTGGAGTGTCCACTTTGCACAACAGGCAATCATCCACAGTTTGTCTGAGGAGCAGGGTGTGAAGAAAAGCTGTGGGATAAGAAACACAGCTGAGAAATCTCTCCATCCACAATGCGGTCCTGTGTGTTTAGGGAGAGAGCTGGCGCTCCAGGATTAAATTCAGAGTCAGCAGCTGATAGTGTACTTAAATGGCTCTGTTGGGCCTCCATCCTGACTCCTTTGCCCAAAATTTTATAAATAGGGCCTAAGTATAAATTAGGCCACTCACAGGATGGCTATTTTCTAGCGGGTCAGTAAATGTGGTGGACACAGAAGGAGAGCTGTATTTTGTTCGCCTGCTTACAGAGTCATAGGTTTTTAGTGGCGGAAAGGACTTTCAAGAGGCCCTAATGTCCCCTTAGTTTACAGAGAAGACAGCACGAGCTAGATCAGAGGAAACATTTGACCCAAGAGGCAAGATAATATACACTTGGCCCAGGCTGGAGTGTGTGTGTGTGTGTGTGTGTGTGTGTGTTCATACACTACTGTCTTCCCTGAGTTTCCAG
Organism: Dolichotis patagonum; assembly: GCA_004027295.1. NCBI lineage: Eukaryota > Metazoa > Chordata > Mammalia > Rodentia > Caviidae > Dolichotis > Dolichotis patagonum. The sequence continues at coordinate 297,434 of PVJX010000287.1, read as the reverse complement.
GTTGTCTTGGACTTTGTTTCCTGTCTACAAACACAAAATTCATGGTAGTACTTACTTGTCTCACAGAACTGTGTGAAGACAAAGTAAGAGTAGGCATGTAAAGTACTTGGAACAAAGCCTGACACATAGTAAGAACTGAGTAAGGTTAACTCATTATTTATTGCTCTGTTTACTTTTGTTTAGGATTCACCAGAAGTCAGTGTGGGATATAGCCATGGTTTAGCTTGTGACACCTCTAGGAACTCATCACGGAACATTAAGCAAGTAACTGAACCACCCTGAGATTTTCTTAACAGTCAGAAAAATGCCAAGAAAACTCCAGGCATTGAGACAACCAGCACTATGTAAAGCATAACACAGTTACTCAAAAAATAGTTCTAATAATTTATTAAAATATCACTAATTTCCAGAAACTGATTTTGGTTGAAAATTATGGGTCTTGTCATATAGTGAGTGGGTGATGACTTAATTTCACCCTTGTCTACGTCCCAAGATACCAATCGGCACCAATAATAAGAAATGATTGCTGAAAGTATTTATTACCTATTAGACACTGCACTAAGTGCATTGCATGTATTGAGCTACTTACTCCTCTGGGCAATACTCTGAAACAGGTCACATTATTATCATCATCCCCACTTTGTAGATGAGGAAAATGAGGCTTGAGGGGAAAACAAAAAGTAACTCAGTCAAAGGCACACCCCTAGTAATTGAAAAAGCTGGAATTTCCTAGCAGGCCGGGGACCTCAGGACCTCCAAAGAAACAAAATCTGTTGTTTTACCAGCTCCCAAAGGAAACAAAATGCATTATCACAATCAGTTTTGTAGCTGGTCATTTTTGTCACTGTGTTTAAAATCAAATGGGCAAAGATTTTAAATGATAAAAGAAAATTTAATTTCTTTTATAGAATGAAAACCCAACAAACTGTTTTCTGACATACACGACAGTTGAGATACATTGGCATGTGGAATATTAACTGCATCAAATCAAATAATCCCCCCTAAGTCATTATCAAAATGTCGCTTGGAATTTTGCCCTTGTCAAAATAAATGGCCGCTATTTGTTGAGCACCTACACCATGCCAGGGGCCATCTATGAGTCTCTGAGATGTCACTTAATCCTACTGTCACATGAGTGCTAAATGACAAAGTCAGAACTTGTTCTGCATCAATACCATTCTGAGTTCAAGCTCTGTACTATGAGTCAAGGCAGAATTTGGAGAGAATAACATAGAAGTTTCTAGAATCCACTACCTGCCTTTCAATGCCTGCTCTTCACCTCTCTAGTTCTATAGCTGTGAAAAGTTACTTCTTGTGCCTCCATCCTCTCTTCTACAACATGGAGAAATAAGCATCCCCAAACAATCCCCAAAAGGATTCCATGCCACTTGTTCAAGAAGGGATGCACAAAGTATAGTCCAGGGACCACACCAGCCTGCATCCAGGATGTCACCAGCCCATGATCAGACAAAAACTGAGACTGATATTTGAAAGACTAATGCACATGCTCATTGACAATAATAATAATAATGATGATGATAAGGAATTCCTCTTCTCTATGGCATTTTTTACTTAATTTTTCTACTCAGTTTAAACACATTTTTAATAGGGTAATATTCTATGACAGATTGGAATTTTAAGAAGAGAAAAAAATTAGGAAAAGGGTCTCTCCCCCAAGGTAGTGTGAGAAGTGCTAAATTAGATGATTAGATGTTATGTAGAAAGTCCTCAGTAACTGTTACATATTGACAAAACTATCTACTATACTATCACTACACTTCTTACAAAAAGAGCCCAAAATTCACAGAGCATCATGATACATTCATGGGTACACGATGCTGGTAACTTTACTGACCAGAGCTTGGCTTCTTCCAAACTCTACTTCCTGATTTACAGAAAGAGACCGTGAGGAAGCTCTGAAGATTTGACTGGACCAGATCAATGGGCTTCTATGGAGCCTGTTAAGGGAAAGGATGGAAAATACTTAATTCTTTCAACTTTTTCCCATCTCATATTGGACATTCTCTTATTTTCTCAGACAAATCTTTTCCCTTGTCTTACGTTAATCTTTCCCTGGCCCTTCCCTTACCCTTACAGATAGTATTTCATGGGATTTATCAGAAGACTTGAGCAAAGACAAATCTGGAATGGAAATTCTAGTTCTTCACCTCAGCTGCATTATTTTAGGTATGTCAAAAATCTCTCAGAGTCTTGACTTTGCCATCTTAGTAGCCAGGGTAATAATATCCAGTTTAGAGAAACACTCAGATGGCATCCCACAAGGGAAACATGCAACAGACTCTGTCCCCTGTCCACTTGTCCAGCTATGTCATCATTGGTAGAGGTGCACCAGGTGAAAGAACAGCAAAGCAGAGAAGAGAGTTCCTTCACTCTTCTTCTGTATTAATGCTAAGACTCTCAAATGCCCAGCAAAGCAATGGAAAAAATACTAATATGACAGCATATTTATAGCATGGTCAGAAGAAATGTGTCAGTGGGAAAGGCCACTGCATGGGCATCCTGGGAGAAACATCCTCTGTTACATGAATGCTGGAATCACACATGTCACCAAGGCCTCTCCGCACAATGAAAAGGGAAAGGGGGTGGACAAGAGGAAACCAAGATTAGGGAGGCTGTCCATTTAGTCACCAGTCCCCAGGCATGTGCACTGCCTTCACTAGTGAGGTCACAGGAAGGGACTGGATGCTAAATTAAAATTAATAACCTATTGACAAGAACAACAGATCACTGACCAGCTTGAGACCATTAAAAGAACTGATTTAAGTGCTAAACAACAGTGCTTAACAAATTCAGTCAGTCTGTGATTCGTTGTATCTTTGCAGTACGTCAGAACTTTTGGTTTCAAAGAAGGAGGGTTGCAGGGGACAGAAGACAGACTCACCTGTGAAAAGACATTTGATGCATTTTAAAATTCCCTCCCTTCCCACATGCCTTAAGATAAAAATATGGTCCTAACCAGAAAATGTAGTTCTCATCCATTGGGAGGATTGTTTACAATGGTTGATGTCACCAGTCTCAGGAAAGTTTACATTCAATGTAAGTAAGTTAGATTTGAGAAGTTAATGAGTTTCACTACCCAAGCTGCTCCTTACAAATTCACACAACTTGAAGACACCTACTAAAAATAATACTTTTGGAACCATATAGCATCTTTATAGAGGTCATTAATATTTCCCCATAATAGAGCAGTTACCAGCCCCATTATTTCCCTTAATCACCTTCATGCTCCTGACCCACAACACCAGTGCATCTTTAGTCTCATGGGTGTTACCATGTACTAGATTCTGTTAGCCTTCCTTTCTCCAAGTGACTGTCACCTGCATGCAACCCCGTGAGACCTCGGCCAAAAAAACTGCCCTTCTCCCTGCTCATCTTCCCACTATCCAATCTGAGACACACAGAGTAAGCAGGAATGGAAGGGAAATGGAGAAGTCCTTAAAATCTTAAACATGGCATGCAGGCTGGCCTTTGAGACCACACCTCATTTGCTCATTTATTCATTTACTCATTATTTCAACAAATAGTTTCAAGTGGCTACCCAGGGCTGGGTATGAATTAAGATACTCAAGATACAGGAAGTCAATAAGACCTCATCCTCGCAGACAGAGTAGCAGGCAGGTGAGTACATGACTTGGGAGAGGAGTCAGAAAGCTACGTCTGCACTGAAGCTAGAAGGGTGAGTAGGGCTTGCCTGGATGAAAAGGTGATGGTTGGGCACAGGAAACCTCATTCATAGCACAGACAATTGCTCCATCTTGCCCTTTGTCATATCCCCAAGAAAAGCACAGAGCCTTGACTACCATGGGTAGCCCACAAGAAGGAAATGAGCTAATGGCCCAAAAGAATGCCCACAAGAATCTACTCTCCCATTGCCAGTTATTCCCTGAGATGGTGCCCCATTCCTGTTAACATTCGGGCCCCTTTATGCAAAAGATGCCTTATGCTCTCCACTCCAAATTGTCCACGATTCCATTTATTCTACCACATGACACCTCACTGTGTTTCCACCTCCCTGTCTCCAAAAGACAGGGGGAAAAGTAAACAAAAACTCTGAATAATAAACTTTATATGTGACCCCTTCAAATTAACAAGATGCCCAGAAAAATAAGTAGACACAGGTGTGAATGCAAAGACAGCAGTGGCTCAACTCCAACTGTTCTGGAAACACAAAGTAGGCATTAAAGAAGAATTGCTTAACCTGGACACCCTTAACACTTCATCCCAAACCATTCCTCAGTATAAATGTGGGTCCTGCATGTTGTAAGCATTTAGTGCTATCTCTGATCTCTACCCACAAGATCTCTACCCTTAGCTATGATGATCAAAAATATCCAAACATTGCCAATGTTTCAATGTGGGGAGCAGTCAAAGTCAGCCCAAGCGAAAACCACTGCTTCAAACTTCATTTGGCAGGAGACGATAGGTCCCTCAGTCACCCTTCCCTTGGAAGTCATCACTGTTGTCACATGCAATCTGAAAAGACTACCACAGAATATCAGTAATAGAAATTACCCTGGAGGACACCCAGTCCAACTCAGAGTGCCTAGGAGCAAACAGAAACCCGGAGGGGGAAGTGGCTGTCCTGAGCCCACCCTGATATGGTGGTTGTATAATCTCCCAGCTCAGTCCAAATAAAGAAGGGAAACATTGACTTAGCAACAAGATAGATGCTTCCTTACAATAAAATGTCATGATAATAATGAATAACAATTCTGACACAAACCAATACTCAATAGTTGCAAAGCAGACCGGGGACATAGCTCAGTGGCACAGCGCCTGCCTGGCAAGTGCGTAGTCCTGAGTTCAATTTCCGGTACCGAAAAGAAATAGTTGCAAAGCAACAGTCTACTTTTAAAGAACCATTGTGTATTTTCTCATAACCCTTTGACATAAAAATTGCAGAAATCTGCTAAGCAGGTATTACCAGCTCACTTTTTGCAAATGAGAGACAGAAGCTCAGCAAGGATAAGGACAGAATCCATAGTCCTCAAATAGCTCCATAACAGAGCTGAGGTTCACAGGGGCTCCTGGTCTGCCTTGCACTCAGACCACCTGCAGCTTTCATGCTCCTCCCCGGGGGCCAGTTCTAGACTGACCCCTGTCCCACTGCTCCTCCTAACTTTGTGACTGCATCTTCTACTCAGTCTGCCCTGCTGTGCCTTCTGCCCTTTAAGACACACTTCCCTCTGACATTTGCATTTTTAAGCTACACTGATGACAATCTTTGGCAGCTGATGTCATCTGTCTAATCCAACAAATACTTGTTAAGCATCCCCGATGGGGACAATCTCCACACTAGCAGTGGGACAAGGAAAGCTAAGAGTAGTTTGTTTCTTTTTTAGCTCTAGGCAATATTTGTCAAGATTTATCCAGTCAAGATTGTTCATTGATTTGTCCACCTTCCCACTAGACAAGAAGCTCTACAACAGCATGGATTAAATCTGTCCTGATTATTCTTGGATCCTCCAAGCCTAGCAGAGGCCACATGTGCAACCAGTGTCAGCTATGCCACGTGAAACGTGTGGAATATCTGCTCCTGGTCAGGTGCACTTAGATATTTAATGCTGTCTTACTTGATTGCACAGAAACTTTACATGAAGTACAGCTCCATGTCAAAAAGAAAATCCAAGGAACTGACGTTTTAAAAGAAATTGCTCAAAGTAACATAACTGGTATGTATAATTGCCCCAAAATAAGTCAGAAGGAATATAGGGACCTCATTAATATGTAAAGCAAGCACGTATTAATGAAAAACAGCATTTAAAGAGAACAAAATGAAGGCACAATATAATTCAAAGTGAATATATATACATTTACACGTTTGTAAATTCATGATTCACATGCATGATTACAAAGAAGCTGATCATAGTAGTATTTAAGAGCCTAAATTAAAACTGGGGAGAATGAACTCAGCCGCAGCAAACTAATCCCATACTCCAAGTCCAGAGATAAAGATCAGACCCCAACCCAGCAAAAATCCACCTGCAATCTTGGCCAGAGTACATATTTCTGGGATCTGACTTGTGCAAACCACAGAACTAAAGAACTACAGACACTAGAGGAATTTCACTACTTTCACTTTCTTTTTTTTTATTTTAAAGAGAATAAAACAAAAGAGGGCAGAACAAAGCAGATCAGAACAGAACAACATAAGCAACACAACACTTTACAATAAGACAATCGGACATTAACAGTAGCTATCAAAATATCTCTTTCTCTATTATAGTTAAGCATAGTTTCAAATACAATAATATCAAACATAACACAATAGTATAAAACCATTCAAGAGAATGAAAGAATTACAGGATATTCTGAACCGAATAACTGTGATCAATGGCTACTATCTCATTTTCAAAAAAAAGATTTGTTTATACTATCACATATATTAAAATCCCAATAAGACACAACATGATAGAACTGATGGTAATAGCAGAGTAGAAGTATGGTAGGACTTCTAAGCAAGATGATATTAAATCGGCAATGGCTGCCATAATGCTTTGTTTTCTTCAAAACAGCTTTTCATACCATCACACATAATAAAGTCAAATAAAACAGAATAAAACCATTCCAACTGATGAATGAAAACATTGAAAGGCTTCAAAGCAATGAAATGGGAAATCATGATCACCATAAAATCTTATATACTCATATATACTTATATACTTTATATACTTTATAAAAGGCAGTACTACAATGGAGTACTTTATACAATGGAGTATATACTTTATATACTTTATACAATGGAGTAATACTCAGCTATAAAGAATGATCACATTGAGATATTTATAAATAAATGGACACAACTTGAGACCATACTCATAAGCGAAATAAACCAAACTCACATGTATAAATACCGTATAGTCTCCCTAGTATGAGAGTTGGTAAGACTACTTTCACTTTCACTCTTCTCATTTTTCTCTGTCTGATTGGTTTTCCTCTTAGTATTTGGCTAGATTAGTGGGTTTTGTTTCGCTTTGTTTTGTTTCAAGTTTTGATTTATTGTTTGTTTTCTCTCTTTTTTTTTTGCCTCATTTTCTCTCTGTTCTGTTTTGCCCTGTATTGTTTCTCTTTCCATATATTGTTTTTTTGTTGTGTGAGGGTATTTTTCTTTATTAGGTTTTTTCTTTTTTCTTTTCCTTTCTTCTTTTCCTTTTTTCCTTCCTTCTTTTTTCTTTTGATTATCATTTAGACCTCTAGTGCTTTTTTAGTCTACTCACTCTCTTCTTTTTCGTCAACTACCTTGCTTGACTTTATGATGCTTTCATCGAGTAAACAATGTCTCTTCTCTCTCTGGTTCATTTCAAAATTGCTAGGTCTTCACCACCAATCCTTCCCTCTTGTGCCCTACAATTACCCAAAACCTACCCAGATAATCATCCTATGCCCTCTGCTTTGCTCCTACTATATTTAACCTCACTCACTCTTCATCCTACTGCTACTGTCATGAACTAACCCCCCACACATACACACCAAAGTAAAATCACTCTACTATGTAGAAAACCATTGCATAAAAGTTCCTGGTATAAACTGAATTAAATTATATTTCTGTAGACCTTCCTCCTACAGTTATAGATATAAGGCAAATAGTTACCACAGTTTGTTGGTAGCCAAGCTGTATTTGAGTCTATTGTTATTGCAACTGAACTACTTTAACCAGGATGTCATCCATGCTATAGCCAGTTTTTCTGACATCATTGCAACGATATGGGGTAATAACCATCACTATAGTCCTGTACCAAATGAATGGGCCTCAAGTCAAATAAATAGCAAACTCCTCAATCTTAATGTATTGGGAAGGTAGGATTTTGGTATAGATATAAAGACCAAGAACCACCTGCATTCAGAAGACATCTGGCAGAACAGACACCTCCTAGGAAAGGCTGACACCAGTGATAAGGATATCTAACATAAGAAATCCACAGCATTAGCACAGAAAACAAAATGCCAAGACAATGAAGCAAAATGCAATCCCAAATGCCCAGCCCACCCAGGACAAGTCAACAGCACAAAGAGATAGATCAAATTGAAAGCCAACAAATGGAACTTTATATGAAATGATAGCAGCAGAAATGAAAAATCAAAAAAGAGAGGCCATAGAAAAAATAACCTCTAAGGCACAAAAAGAAATGACTACCAAGAACCTAAATTAAGGAGCTAGCTTGCTGGGTTTCTACATCCTTAACCCACTATTAATTATCTATATGATTTAGGACTTGTAATTTACTTCCACCTCAATTTCCTCTTCTGTAGAAAGGACTTGCTATTATATTAAATTCTTATCTCCATTTCACAGATAAGGAAATTTAGGCACAGAGATGTTAAGTAATTTCCTCAAGGTCACATGGGTAGTCTGTGCAAAGAGGTATGATTCAATGTGTCTCTGTTTATAAAGGGCTTAAACAGTAACTAGGATAGAATAACTAATGCATATTTGGCTCTTAAAATTTTCATAATAAGGGAGACTAAAGGCTCAAATCACATGCAAACACATACACACACACACACACACACATACACACACACACCTCAATTAAAGAACAGAGAGCAGTACAAGAGAAAATCAAGAGTACTACAGAGAAAAGGTGTCACAGAAGAAAATAATCTTTCTCTGCCCCACAGGAAATAACACCTTGTACTCAGGTTTTTGCTATCCCATTTAGAGTTGAAAGAACACATCCTTGTCTCTGACTAGCATTGAATTCAATTTAGCTTTATATGCTGTTTAAAAAAAAAAAAAAGAGGCACACAGTTCCAAAATGCCTCCAAGAGGCTGACAGAAGGAAGAGGCACACATTGGCATACAAAAGCCTTTACTCCTGCCTCTCACTGCTACTCTGTGTGAAACTGCCTAGGCTGGGAGAAATGGGGACTTCCTGGTGCTGCATGATGGGTCGCTTAACTCTGACTCATATTCACTTACTGCTATATTTGAGCTGCTTTCAAACTAGTTTTTACTCAAAAATACCCCTCATATCCAAATGGCAAAGCTCTGGCTCTGAAGCCTCCGGGTACTGGTGATTTATTTTCCCTTCAGCGCCCTGAGCACGTGGGCGAATGGAGTCTTGGACAGGTCAGCGGTGTCGTCACATCATAAATAAATAATCCTGTGGATATCTGCTGGACACACAGAAGTATATCTCCGAACAAAGAAGCCTCATTATTTCTCCCAAATGGTAGCTCGGAAGTCAGTCCTCGGTCTTTTTCTTTCAAGATACTTAAAAAGGGAGAAAAAAGAAACTGTGCAATGTTCCTATTCCATTTTACCATTCTAAATGCAGAAGTAGGAAATGATTTGTGTTCAACAAATAAATTATAAGGTAAAGCAAAAGAGATAGGGGATCTATAGGTTAAATGAAACTTTTTAGTTTAAATGACATATCAACCAATAGTGTCATGTGGGCCTTATTTAGATCAGTATTAAATGCAATGATAAAGGTTTTTCTCTTTTTAAATTCTGATATACACACAATGGACTACTACTCAGCTACAGATAAAGATAAATTTGACTCATTTGTAGGAAAATGGATGGATCTTGAGACCATAATGTTAAGTGAAATCAGACACAGAAAGTTAAACATCACATAGTTTCTCAATATATAATTTAAGAATAAAATAAAAGAAGGATGATAGGATGCAGGGAGACAGACTCTGTAGAGATGTAGAAGAGATTTGGAGAAGGAAGAACTGGAGAGGCTGGGGGAGGAGTTCAAATAATCAAGATATTGTATGCACATATGTATATGTATATATATATACACATATATATATTCCCCAATATGAATGTAACAATTAATGATTGCAATCATATCCTAATAAAATAGTTAAAAAAAGATGACATTCATAAATTGGAAATGTTAACACTGATCAAATACTTGATGATAATAGGAACTATTACTCAATTTCTCTATGTGATAATGATATTGAGGTTGTTATTCATTAAACATACACTGTGGAATCTTTACCAGAGAAGTGATTTCTTGAAATTTCTTTAAAATACTATATGGGAGGAGATGTGGATTGTGGGATTAAGGAAGCAGGACTAGCTGTGAATTGTTGACTATTAAAGCTGGATAAAGGCTACATGGTGGTTCATTACACTAGTATACTATTTTTACATATGTTTGATGACAAAAGTGCAATAGACTGATTAACTTTTACAGGCATGAGAAGGAAACAATACAATGAAAGTGATTGAGAATAGAGACAGAATGGCATTTTCTCCCTGCTGATCAAAGCACGGCATGCAATTATAGATGGCTACTCTCAGCAGCCTGCTGGGAGATGAGTGGACAATAGGATAGGGTAGCCACAAAGACAGGAACATGCAGCCCTCTGACCAGGCCTGGAGCACACTGACTTCCAGTACTGGCTCCCAGTCACTGCTAATTCTTCTTCCTCCATCGTGATGTACCTTACATGAGAAAGAAAAGCACTGGGACTAGGTGTTGCCCATCTCTCTGCTTCTTCAAAATCCTACATATTACCTGAGACACAAAATTGGTGAGAAGCACTTGTTGAAACAAGCCAGGCACTGTGTGCCTCTATAAGGCCCATAAGTTGAACCGAAAGTTAAATTTCAATCATTATATTTAGCAATAATTTTTTAACTTCTTTGACATTATGGGTAAGGTTTTGCAAGTGGACTGATGTAATTTAAATCAATGTTTCCCAAATTATAAATACTATAATGGTTCACAAGCGGTTGTGTGTGGCTCACAACCAATTTTTCTCTGGGACTTATACATACATATATAATATATATTATATACATATATTATATACAATTTTAATGTCTAGTAAGACAAAAGTAGCCAACATTTATACAGATGCAGTAGCTTAAAAATGCTCCAGTGATTTATATTTCAAATTATTAAGTAAATATTTATGCTGTTGGTAATGAATTATGGCAAAAATGCCAGAAAGTATTATTCACAGGCTTAAATAATATTCACTCAGAGAACAGCTGCACGTCTACATCTCAGAAGTGCTCTCATTATGTAGCCCTGGGCTTTGGGACCAGACTACCCAGGCTCAACTCCTCTCTTTTTCCATGAGTAGCTGTGTAGTTTTGGGCAAATAAGCTGACATCTCTGTGCATCCATTTCTTCATCTGCAAAATGTGAACAAAGTAAGTGCCCATCTTGTAGAGTTATTATGAGAATTAAATGTAGAGCCCTTAAATGAGGAAGGAAAAAAAGAGTGAAACTATTGTATGTCAACCAGAATGGCTCAAATTAAAAAGACCAACAATAGGAAGCATTGATACAAATGAAGAGTGACTAGAAAACTCATACTTTTTGCTAGTGAGAGCATAAAGTGTTTCAACCATTTTGTAAAACTACTTGGCAGTGTCTATGAAAACTAAATATATGTATACTCTATGCCCCTGGAATTCTACTCCTAGGTTTAAATCCAAGAAAACTGATATATGTGTTCACCAAAGTTACGGTACAAAAATATTTCTAGTAGCTTTAATTATGTTAGCCCCAAACTAGAAATCTCTGAGTGTCTACCCACAGGAGAATGAGTAAATAAATTTTGGTGAATTAATACAACACAATGTGGTAATAGAAAATGATCACTAATACATGTTATGAGAACAAGGGGGGGGGTATTATAGACATTTTGCTGAACAAAAGAATATAGTAACAAAAGCATAAAATCCCACATGATTCCATTCATATAAATTCAAGAACAAAGAAAACTGATGATAGAAGAAACCTCATAGAGTGGTTACTACTTGGGTAGGGTGTTAACTTTAAAAAGACATAGGGAATGTGCCAGAATACTGGAAATAGTACATATGCATAAAAATCCATTGAAATTATACTACAAAGTTATTGTGATAAAATCAGCGTGGTACTGGAAAAAACAAAAAAGCAGATCTGAGGATCAGTGGAACAGATTATAAGATGCAGATGCAGCTACAAACACACTCAGGCACTTTATTCTTGGATCAAGGGGCCAAATATGTTCTGAAAGAAAGATAGTCTCTTTAATAAATAGTACTGGAAAAATTGGCTTTCCACATGCCAAAGACTAAAACATACATATATCACCTTGCAATAAAGTCAAAATGGATCAAAGATCTGAATATTAAAACAGAAATAGTAAGTCTACTGGAAGAAAAGATAGGTAGAAATCTTGAAGACTTAAGGGAGGCAGAGAGCTCATGAACAAAACCCAAACTGCATGGGAAATACTTCAAAGAATCAACAACTGGGATCTAATCTTATGGAAAAAAAATTTAGCCAACTATCCCTCAAAGGACTTCTATCTAGAACAGATAAAGAATTTAAAATATCAGGCCACTCAAGTTCAAAATCCAATCTAAAAATGGGTATCTGAGATGAATACACACTTCTCAGATGAAGAAATACAAATGGCAAATAAATATATGAAAAAATAGTCAGCATCACTGGTCATCTGAGAAATGCAAATTAAAACAACACTGAGATTCCACCTCACTCCAAAAGAATGACTATCATCAAGAAATCAACCTAGCAAATGCTGGTGGGGCTGTGGGGAAAAAGAAATGCTTCTCCACCGTTGACTAGAGTGCAGACTAATATAACCACTGTGCAAATAAGTGTGGAGATTTCTCAGAAAACTAGGGTTGGAGGTCCCATTTGATCCAGCTATCCCTTTCTGGGAATTTCCCCAGAAGAACTGAAAGTATAATACCATAGCAATATATGTTCACACATGTTTATAGCAGCACAGTTTGTAATAGCTAAATACTGGAAACAACCCAAATGCCCATCAGTTGCGGAATGGATAAAAATTATGTGGTATTTTTAAACAATGGAGTACTACTCAGCTATAAAGAATGATCAACTCAAAGTTTTTATAGATAAATGGATATAACTTGAGACTATACTCATAAATGAAATAAATCAGATTCACATGTGTATTGTCTCCCTGGTGTAAAAAACTGAAACAGTATATAGGATCCAAGATGTATAATAGATACTGTAAAAGTGAAAGGGGAAGAAACTGCTCAAAAGGAAAGAACAATTAGGATGAGGGAAAGGAAAAAAATAAAGAAGGGAAAAGATTATATATTATATATATTATATATTATATTATATATTATATTATATTATATTATATTATATTATATTATATTATATTACATTTATTATATATACATAAGATAGATAACTATATACTAGTCTCTGTTAGTTCTTCAAAAAGAATGGTTTATGCTTTCATTGTTTGATCATTTCTTTCATGCCTAAACTTGTAATCTGAGCCACTACCTAGAAGAAAAAATATGCAATATATTAACCATTGTTAATCACCTATTACATTGTTCTCAAAATCTTTTTGGTTTTTGGTCTTCATTTTAAATTTTTTAAAAAATCCATTGAGCTCTAAACCAAATACACTTTAAATGCTTTATATTTGTATACATGAATGGAAAGTCAATATTTATATAAAGTGTTTAGAACAATGTTACACTAAGTACATACTAAGCACTGTGGAAGTGTTAGCAATTATTATTTATTCTTATCTGCTAATGATATATGCACTCCAAACTGTCTACAAGCATTTCTTGAGAAGGACATATTTGCTGTGATGACACAAAAGTTACCAAACACAGCCTCATCCCAAAGAGCGAATAAACTATTTGAAGAGATCTGCTAGCCAATTCCATTCAACTACTTTGGAAGCATCATGGCCTAGCAATTAGACAAACAAGCTTGGAAATTAGAAAAAACATTCACGGAGTTCTTTGTTCTGCCATTGACTAGCCCTCACAATGTCACTTGACAGCCATGGTGCCAGTTTCTTAATCTTTAATACATAACTGTCTACAGAGGTTGTATCCTAAAGTCATTTCAAGGCGCTGACAAAAAAATAGCTACTATTACTATTATTAGATTGATTTAATCTTTAACTTTCAAAGAAAAATGATCAAGGCTAACGCTGGAAATTTTAGTCATTAATTACAATTGAGTTGGCTGTATTCCCAGGTTCACCTTCATTTGACTTATTTCAGAATACTTATGTAGACATCACCTAAGAAAGGCTACGTGACCTTTCCATATTGCATAGGAGTATCAGCTCCAATTTATTTACAGCCATGCTGGGGAAAACCTGTCAATATGGCAGTCAATTATGATTTTATTTTTAAGAATTATCTCTATTGCCAGCAGAGAGAACATGACATTCCTAGCTGTATGTTTGCATTCATATCTTGATTACTGACAGATTTTCCAATAACATAAAAGAAAAAAATTCACAGTAGATGTCTATACGTGTGAGTATGTTCTGCACCCACACTTTTGCACGTGCCTTGGTGACCTTGCCCAACCACCTGAGCGCCTCCTCTTTATACCCAATGACATGCTGTGTGTATGTACTTTTATCACGGCATATATCAACCCATAGCTCCTTTATCCATACCTGGCTGACAGCCCCACTAGATCCTAAACTACTAAAAATCAAAAGCCACAGCTTGTGCATTCCACACCCACCAGAACTTAGCATGGTGCCTGGTACAAAGCAGACACTCCACAATTTTGTGTTGACCTAAATGTCTAGATGATCCAGGCTGCTGCCAGCCTAAACAGCAGTTTTTTAAAAATCAAAAAGGTGCCCCTTTCTTCTGGCAGAAGCAGCCACCCTAGGGCACACAGTTTAGCATGCTGGGAATGGACTGGATTTTGGTCCCCTGCTTGCCTTCTCAAATCAAGTCTCCTGTGTAGTAAACAACCTGCCAGACCTGAGTGGATGGCCAAGAGAATGTTACTAGCCATAGGCACTGCTTCACACACCTCTCTCGCTCAGAATGACCTCTAGCCTCCTTTATAAAACCAAATCTGGATGTCTTTGTCACCATAGGATGAGATGGCTATGACGCAAAGGTTACCCTACTAATAAGGAGGTGCTGTAGAGGTTGCCTAAATGTACCTTTAATAGGCAGAATCTGTAACATCCCTCCTCTGTCACCAGAGCTGCCCTTCACCCAAAGCCACTAAGTCAAGCCTGAACCCAAAGAGTAAATGATACAACTCAGGCCAAGGTACTAGAGCGATCGGTTCTCCGGACTCTGACCCTCCAAGATGATTTGGATGTAGCTCTCAATGCTGATTCTCTCTCCCAGTTGAATCTAGAGCGAGAACTTTCTGTATTCAGGCCCTGACACTACTCATTCCCATTGCTCTCTCCGGAGATGACGCCCTCTCCTGTACTTTAAGGTAAGTGAAGGGTCTTTTAGGTAGCTGGCTTAGATTGTTCTGTTTAGTTCTTTTTCCTCTCTCTCTTTCAGATTGTATTTATGAAAGCAAATGTCTACATTCAGCAATGGACCCATCTCCATGTTAATTCGTATTTAAACTCGTGCATCCCAGATACTGTAACCAGATAGACACTCAGAATCTAAATAGAGCAGGTGATATATGGCTGAAGCCAGCAGATCCTCCCTCTTCTCTCCTTAGTCTTGGTATTTCCCCACAGAACACTGGCAGCCTTGCCTCACGTCGCCACAGAGATTTAATAGCTAAGAGCCATGGTGAGGTCTTGTCTTACACAATTTAATTACAATCACGAAACAGACAACAGTGCATTTACTGGCCCACCATTAAATATTATCATAAGTAATTTAAACTCAACATCACTTGTCCAAATATATGGACAAAATACATTCTGTCATCCCGGAGCTGTAATGTTGCCTCCATAACTGTGAATCATCATCAAATGCACAGTAATTTATTCTGCTTTCCAATTGGAAGCATATCTTCAAGGGAGAAAAGTCAGAATGTGCAACACTTTTGATAGTAAACTTGTCTACCTGCTATCCGACATAAATTAAGGAGCCATACTTTAGTGATTCAATTACACCACAGAGTAATTGAAAATACACAATTACAAGAAGTTGAAGTTCTTATGAGAATTATAATATGTGCATTCCAGATTCCCTAGTATTTGATTTATAACTGGAATATTGGCATAATATTCTCTATTTGAGAGGAATTGCTCCCTTCTGGCTGGTTCTAAAATCTGAATATTTAAGGCTACAGAAACCCTTAGAGCTCATCTTCCTTAATCCTTTGTTTGATGTCTAAGGAAGAGAAACCCAAAGAGTAGTCAGATTATAAAGCACGGAAGGAGATCATAAAAAAAGATCTCTGACCCCAAGTTAAAAATTTTAAAATCATGTCCAAACCCATAATCACTGGAGTCAGACAAAACTGGTCCTCAGCTTCGGATTTAGCTCAGTGGCATAGCGCCTGCCTGGCAAGCATGAGGTCATGAGTTCGATCCCCAGTACAAAAAAACAAAAAAAAAAACAAAAAAAACTGGGCCTCAGTAACACACACTCATGATAATTTCATTTCCTTCTCTGTTAAAGAGAGATGATAATCCCTGGAACAAGCAGAAAGAATGTTACTTAATTTAATAGAGCTGGCTTTGTTTCTTCCTTTGTTACATAAGGATGGAAACTCCTAAAGCAACTAGCAACCAACAGGTTGAAACTTCTAGAGCTGCCCACAGAAATTCATCCTCTTAAGGTACTTAGCATAATGTTAAGTACTCAGGAAGTAAGTAGGCAATACAACATAGCCACACTGGTACCACCAACACCAGTACCACCTGTAACATTTCATGGTCTTTTATTTAACTCTTTTTGATGTTGTCAATATGGAATCAACCATTTGGACAACAAATAGCAAAGGTAACAGTTCCATAATAACTAGAATAGTTTTGTATCCTATCCTAAGGGAATACACATAACAATACACTTATTCAGTTTGGACAGGCTAATAAACTACTAAACATTTGACACTTGGTTTATATCCTCTACTACGCACTGACTAGTTATGTTTGTGTTAGATACAACTTTGTCAGATTAGTTTTCTGACACTAAACTGTCTCAACCCAACCACACACCTAGATTTACCATCCTACTCTAACTCTCAGTAGTGGACTTTGCATTTAATATGGAAAAATTTTATTACCCACCACTGACCTCTGCTCTGTCTCTTGACAAAAGATTTTGGAGCCTCTTTAAAGCACCAAATAAACACATGTGATCAAATGCTAATTTAGCAATAAACAGAAAATTGACTTCAAATCATCTCTCTGTCACTCTAATTGATTAACAGTCACATGAAAATTGATAACATGATTTTCAGCAAGCAAGCGTGTGCCGCAAGCTCTTCAGTTCTATTGGCTTCGAATATTGACTTCCTTCCAAATAAAGCTTTTTAAGAGTACATTAGTGAGTTCGCTAATAAACTTAAAAAGCGGTCTAATTACAATAATGAACTCCATAGAATGAGTTAATGTAATACTGGCGCTTACAGATCTGAGTATCACTGAAGTACAGAGTACAAGTTCTGTTGAATGCAGAACAATCATAGTTTTCTTTCACTGGCAGTGAATAAGTGATTAGCTTTCCTCTTTGCCGCTCTAGCTTTCCCATGAAATAGGCTCACATGGCATGTACCTACCTTAAAATTTTCCCCAACATATATAATAATTAACATGAAATTCATTTTAAACTACTAATTCCTCCAATGTTCACATATCTCAATTAAAAGCCATCCTTACTAAGTCAAAGATAGAAAAAAACAAATTAAACTGCATTGGTCTAGGTTGTGAATATTTCTAAACTGAGTGAGTTATTACAGCAACACCTGGTTGCACTTCACACTGGCAGTAGGAGAACAGATATTGGGATTACAATAAAACATGCTAGCCAAGTGTCCCAGCACCGGGCACTCTCTATCTGTTCCTCCAAATCTGTATTTCACCCTTCTCTGTGCCCAGGGAGACTGACCTTTAAAGATCATGTCAATAGGCCTCCTTGCCTTCCACTTCTAACAATAGATCCAAGGCCAAGAAGAAAATGAGGTGGGGGAATTTCCCCAGCTCCCTCCCTGCAAGCACAGTTTGGAAGGGACTGCGTTCCCCCACTGCCAGAGACCCACGCTCCCCTATACTCTCCCAGGCCTGGGTAGCTGTAGCTGTCCTGTCCGGGGTGCAGAAGCAGCTCCTGCTCCTGGTGTCTTCACATCAAGGGATGGTTCTGGCCTCTTAGTCTTGTGAGCCCTGGGGTATTGATCACTTGTTGATTTCTTTTAACCCATCCCATACCCCAGAAAATGGTCTCTTCATTAAACTCTAACCCCATTTGTGTGTGTCATCTCTTACCTGCCAGTATGCCAAGGGATATGTCCACTTTCCATTAACACAGCGGTTCTCTGCCTGGCGAGGGTTACAAACCCCTTTGAGAGCCTAAATGGAAAGATATTTACAGAGCCCTCTCCTTGCAGAAGTGGACACAGTCACATCATGAGAATTTTCAGATACAGTTTCAAAGAGTTAACAGACCTGTAGAGCACACATATTGGATGCCAAGGTTTGAAACCCTACCATGGCAAGGTGACTGCAAAAATAAAGTTTTGAATTTTAGAACTGAATTATATGAGTACCATGTTGGACTTCAAAATGTCCTATTTGGGGATATAAGATTATGGAATATAAAGTTACTAGAAAGAATCCCACAAAACCCAAAATTCTTTGAATTAAGAATAGATATAAAAGATATTACTCTATATTGCACATTAATTTTCCTGCTTTCCTCGTTCCATCACTTCAGTGGCTCACCACCAGGCATTCTCTATCTGTTTCTGCTCTGTATTAGTAGTGAAGAGTCTTTCTTTATTATCCTGTGTTATTTTATTTGTTAATGAAGTTCTCCTTGATTACATTGGTGACTGTCGTTAACATCAGCCATCAGGAGTAGTAAGTATTTTATCACATATACACTCAGAATTTTTTTGCATCCGCCATGGTTTTACCTACTTGTAAAGTTTATTATTCATCATTCCAAGTGCCATCTGGACTGCTGATAAGTAAATGTCTTTAAAAATCTCTAAAAGAGATTTCTTAAAGTTTTGCCATCTACCAGACCCACTCAGCATTCCAACGCCTGATCTCCAAGGATGCTGATATGTATTCAGCTGCTTTTTTATTAACACTGGTGGCTTCATAATATTAAAATTGTATGCGCCAAGTTACCCCAATAGAAAACATGCATGGATTTGGATGAAAAATAAATTCCACTTCAAATAGTCACCCATTCTGCCTACACGCCTTCCCCTGTGGTCCAGGGTGAACATCTTTCTATAGGAAAAAAAAAAATGAAAGCTGAAGTCCAGCACACCAGTGTGCTTGAATCTCTTGAGGTCTCTATCAGTAGCTATTAAAATTTAAAGTGTACCGCAGAATCCTTGACTCTAGCAAATACAAGCTACTTATATTCCTTCAGCCACAGGCAGCTTCGGCTACTCTGTGTGGCTCAGAAGGGAACAAAAGAACCCACGCAATAGACACGGGCCACATAAATGTCAACGGAAAACCATGTGGAAGAAAAGCTCGGTTGATGCCTTCTTTCTAATGTCAGTCATTTTAATGACTCACTATTTAAAAGTCAGTTTTTAAAAAAATAAATAAATTTGTTTGAATATCATGATAGTGTATACTAACTCACATGTGCCTTGTGGCCATATTAGCCTTTTAGTTTCAGACCAAAGAATAGCAGTAGTATAAAAAGATATGTTTGGTATCATAATCCTGAAGACTACATAGATACACAAACTCCATTGGTCCCATGAATTATTAGTAGTGAAGTGTTTTTCTTTATTATCCTGTGTTATTTTATTTGTAAATGAAAATCTTCTTGATTAGTTTGGTGACTGTCATTGATGCCAGCCATCAGGAGTAATATGAAAGTGATCTACTCCAATTTTTTATTTTTATTTTTTATCTTTTTTCTGCCCCTCATGAATTCTAATCCACCACAGAGCTACCAATCCCGTAGGCAGGTATCCAAAGTCAGTAAACAATGACTTCTTCCCCTCATCCTTCCCCTGCCTTGTTCCTGTCCTTCTGAATTAGGAGGTAACTTCTCTTTAGTCTCTCTCTCCTTGTTGTCTCCTGTACACCCTGCTGGCCTTACCCCACCCCTGATGCCACCCAATGCACTACTGCCAAATTAATCTCCCTAAAAGCACAGCCCTAATGGCCTCCAAAGCCTTCAACCCTTTCAAGGGCTCTTCTGGCCCTACTGAAAGAAGAAAATGTGGGACCTCTATTGCCCAGACTCAAAGCCTTTCATCGTCTGACCCTGGCTCTATTTTAATTTTCCCTTTTCTACTCCGTGCTGCTGTGGGTTCCAGATGGGTCACATCACCCCTCCCTGGCAGGACCATGTACTTTAGAAACATGTCTCTGCTTACATGTGCTTCCATGGATACAGAATGCCCTTCCTAAGAGAGTTCAGGTGTGACCTCAGCTGTGACGTACTGTGACATCTTTTCTAGACTTTCCTACACATTGCTGTCCAGTCCAACACTAAGGGTTTATCTGATAGTAATTTATTCAGCTGTAAACTCTTAGACTCAGTTTACCTATTTTTAAAATGGGGTTAAGAGTGAGAGCTATGAGTGTTGGATATGTAAAGTACATAAGGCACAGACATGAGTTTTTTGTCAGTTGTTTATACATAGAAAGGAAGTTGGTTTGTTTTCTGGTTTTTGAGGCAGAGTCTCACTATGTCGCTCAGGCTGGCCCCGAGCTCCAGCTAATCCTCCTCCCTCAGCCTCCCGAGGGCTGGGATTACAGGTGTGTGCCACCATCCCCCGTAGAAGTTGAAGACTAAATAGGATTTTATTTTTACATCCTGCATTGCCCCTACCTCTCCCTTAGGAAGGAGGAGAGGAAGGACATGGGGAAGAAACCACATGTCCTCAATTCTGGGGCACATGAAGAGCTTACAGTTTCCAATTCTGAGAGTATAGTCTCTATCAATTTAGCTTGAAAACGTGTGTGTGTGTGTGTGTGTGTGTGTGTGTGTGTGTGTGTGTGTGCAGCCATTCACTTCAAGTGCTAAATTAGGTCACTACACTACCACTAATCATATTCTGAAAGATGTTGACTGTAGCACCCAGGCTGAAGTTCTTTAGAGCAAGATGGCAGGTGAGTATAACAAGGACCTCTCCTTGTTTACCAAAGGCACAGGCTGTCTTTGATTCAACCCATCTCCTCCTTTTCAGCTCTCCTGAGTGCTTACTTACATGGAAAGCAAATGAGATGCCACTCTGTCATCTTGGTCTGCAGTTTCTCACAATGTCTTCCTCTTTTTTTAAAAAAAAAAAAAGACCTGGAGGCCCAGATTCTAACCTCAGTTGTACTGTGATGAGTCTCTTAACAGAACCATTCTGATGCCTGCGAGCACACCAGAAAGTATTAGGACATCAGACACCATTAGTTAAAATCATGGTGGCCTCACAGAAGCCCCACATGAGATCAGAGCAGCCATTTTGGATTTCTTTTGGGAGAGATTGACAATGCGTCTCTTTACTACCCATCAAGGCTGAACAAGTTTTGTTCCTCCAAAGGATGGCATCTTTAATCATGAGCTTGGCATGAAAAATCTGAACTGAGGCATAATCAACTGTTTTGAAATATTTTAGGTATTCGGCTTGCAGACCCTGTGAGCCCTAAGAGTACTGGGTGCCTCTCAAAGTGACATGTGGCAACACAGAGTTGCAGAAAAGCACAGGGCATCCAGTTAATTGGGAAGGCGGGTCAGCGGAAAGCACACTCCGATCTCCGGCAGCTGGAAGACCACTCGTATAACATCCAAAGAAACATTTTAAGCGGACCAGAGCCCTTAAGCCTCCATGCACATCACACACATGACAGCCAAGGACAGCTCCTTATTTGCGCTTGTCTCTTGCATTTCCCAGGCAATGCTCAGGGAGGGAGAAAGGTGAGCCTTTACAAGCAGGCAAGTATTTTAAGCCCTACTGAGCACAGAAGTTCTCGGGGGAACCACCCAGAGCCTGCAGGGTCACTGCTTCCTAATTTCCCCGGGTAGTACCTGATGACTCAGCAAGGGCCCACATCCTAATTCCTACACGGAAGGAATCACCCTAGTTCCGAGAATTGCAGCCAGAGGACCTTGGTTCCACTCATCAGCCATGTGAACTGTGGCAAGTTCCTTAACTCACTAAGCCTTGCCTTCTTCTTCCCTCCACTGGAAGTAATGTACTATGAGAATGAGAGCAGGCATGAAGATAGTTTGGTATTTTTATAATATAAAAATATTTTTAAGTGAATGATTACTTTAGACACTACGTAAATATACTATGCTTCCCTGTTAAAAGTTTCCCTTAGATTTCGTACTGTTAGATAACACTGTGTTAGTTCCCTGAGGCTCCTATCAAATAACAAAAGCTACAAACTGAGTGGCTTAAAGAAATACATTTATTATCTCAGTTATGTAGGATATAAATTCAGAATAAAGGGTCATTCTCTCCTTTCCCCTATCCCATCTCTTTCCTTTTGAGCATTTTCTTTCTCTTTTATTATATGTATGTATGTAAATAAAACAAGATAGATAGCTATACTCCTATTCTCTGTTAGTTCATTCAAAAGAACAGTTTGTTCTGTCATTGTTTGATTGTTTGATCATTTTTTGTGCCAAATCTTGCACCTGAACAACTACTTCTAAGATAACAATATACAATATATTAATTAGTGTTAATTTCCTACTATTATGTTTTGAAATCCTGTATCATTTCTATTCTTTTTTCTGTTTTGATTTTTAAAATAAAAAAAAAATTAAGGGTCAGCAGGGCCGTGTTCTTCTGGTAGTTACCTGTAATTCTTAGGGTATGAGCTTGCAGATATTGTAGACTCCAATTTCTGCCTCTGTCTTTAGCCCCAAGATCTGTATCCAAATTTCTCACTTTTTATATATGAACTTTTATACTTTTTATAAAAGTACAAGCTTTTATACTTTTTATAAATCAACTTTTAAACTTTTTATAGTTTATAAATAAACTAGTAATTGTTTTAGGACATATATTAATCCAGCATGACCTTAGTTTAATTGGAATAACTATGCAAAGTCCTTGTTTCTAAGACATGTCACATTTACAGATTCTGGAAGTTGAAGTTTCATGTTATCTTTCTGGACACTACAATTGAACCCATAAAAAGTAGGCATCCCGTCACCTCATAGACTAATAAAATTACTAATAACAGGCTACATCACATAGCTCAGTGAACCTTGTTCTTTAGCACTGACCTGCAAATATTATTTGTTTCTGGTAACAGGGATCATGATTTAGCTGCAGGTACCAGGCACATATTAAAACCTCAATAAATGTCAAATGCATGAGTTCTGTGAATGAATGAACATGAATTATGGAGAACAGTAGATACAGAGAGATGAAGCAATGGATACCCGAGCTATTCCTGGTTGTGAGTGTGATGGACCTCATGTTTTACTTATGTGTGTAAGGACACATGTCCTGATATTCTGTTGGAAAACAGCTCACTAAAAATACAGGAGTAAAAAAAAAAGGCAACAGGGGTGTTTTGCTCTCAAACTTGTTTCACTGTACCAATTTCTCCTCCTCCTACATTTTGTCTCCAAATAAATGATAGTCGAAGGTTCTTAATTCTTTTCCATCAATTCCTATCCTCTCCACTCTCCATCCACTAATTCGCAACCCTGTACAAACTTTCACATCTCTTGTGCTGGCTCCTTCTTCCCTATCCCCACCACCACTTCTTTATCCAAGGGTCCTTTTGTGACTTAGATTGCTCACCTTGTTACATTGAATCTTTGGCCACTCTAATCCTTCCATCTGAATAACTTCTCTAAAATGCAAACTTGATCATTCACCAGCTTAAATCACCTCAGTGACTATCCTTTGCCCTGAAGATTACTGCTAAGGTCCTTAGGATGCCATATGTGGCAGGCATCGCTGGCTGTGTGCTCATCAAAACTCATTTCTGGTGCTCCTGGACACACAGCTGGAGCTCTCACCCGGGTTCTCTGCCATGAACTGTGACCACGTAAGTGAGTTCTAATCAACGGAATGTGAATGCAGGTGGCATGTGCTCAGTCCATCCTGCTTTACAAAATCACCTGTACCACCAACCCCTTGGTCTACCTCCAAGTCTTCTGCTAGATACACAATCTCTACCTTAGGGTTCTGGGGATGTAGAAAATGGTAAAGCCACAAGATGGAAATAACTTAAGTTCCTGCTCAATATTTAAGGCCACCTGCTACATAAGTGATGAATTAATTTCTCCTGTGTTAAACTGCTGCGTTGTGGGCGGTCTCATCACCACAACAAACTTACTCTGCTTGAGAGGCCATTCCATTTCCCAGTCTTCTGCCCCCACTGCCTGACCCAGGCCATCATCCGTCCAATACTGCTGCTCTTCACCTGCCATCCCTTTGCCTCGATGACCTACTATGGTTTTCCAAACTCATTATTTCCTTCTTGCATTTTATTCCTCCATGCCCTTATCTCTTTGCCTGACTTATTTTCCTTAATCATACTTATCATTACTTGGAATATTACATATTAATTTGTTTATTCTTCATTCCTACTACAAATACAAGCCTCCTGAATATGACTTTCAATTTCTTCACTATTGAATCCTTACTACTTTGATTAACTTGGTCCAAAAGAGCCTAGAACATTTCTTAAACAAATAATATCTAACAATTTCAAGTACAATATGACTGTTACTGTGGTAAGTGGTTCACAATACATGTTTTGATCCTCACAAAAGCCCTATGAGATGCCCCTGTTCTTTAGCCTCATTTTATGTATAAGGAAACTACTAAGGCTTAGACAGATTAAGTTCCTTGCCAGATATACCTAGTCCTATATACCAAGCTCAGAATTTGGACCCACTTACACAGATGAATATAGCATCCTTGCATCATTTATTGATGAATCATAAATGCTTTGTAATGAATTCTTTTCAGTCACTAGCAAGACGTACGGAATGTCTGCATATCACCAAGCAAGTGAACTAAGCTAATCCTACTATACTTTTAAGGCTGAGATACCATTCAAAAATTCTATTCATGAGCATACACGGAAAAGCTACACAATCTTCCATGCTTAATGTCACTCTTAATCTTACAGAGCAGTAAGTTAATCATATCATTCCTTGAAGGTAACATAAACACTTAAAATGTTTTCCTTCCAACTCTTCAAACTTTACACTTCGCTTCCTATCTTTTCTGGTTCAGCACCATTGAACTTAGTGAGTAAACGGGCAAATATATATCTTCAGACCATACTAAGTATATCTTTTGATGTGTTCAAGTTTCAAAATGAATGTCACTCATGTTACAACCTTTCAGGTGCTTAGGAGTATTAGCAATTTCCCTTTTCCTTGTTATTTTTTCTCTCTAGGCTATCTATGCTATATTACTTCCATCTCTCTTTGTACAGTAAGTCATGCCCTCTAATCCATTTATCATTCGTGCTACCTTTGCTTGCAATCTTTCCTTTTCACCCTTTTTTTAAAAGCAAGATGGTGCTCTAACAAATATATATATATATATATATATATATATATATATAGACACACACTGCACACTGGCATTGCAGGATTACTCTTTCCAGCAAGATCCTCTCCTGACAGCAGTTTGTATAATTTTAGGTCTCTGTCTTACTCAGCTCAACTGCGTGGACAGCACTTTATCTCTCTTTCTCATTTTTTGTCAGTTTTCTTCTATGGTCATAACTAGTTCTTTGGTCTGCTATGATACATTTGAATTTTCTTCAGTAAGCACAAATCATGTTCCAATTTCTTAAAACTCAAGAATTCCAAAGAGAAGGTAAATGTAAGTAACCATCAGTAAATATTTTAGTCCCCAGTGAAAACAGACCTCAGACAGGATTCAAGCTAATCTTTCCAGTACTAAAGAAATACTTCTTATCCCAAATGGTGCCTTTTTATGTTCTCATATAAGTTATCCACACGCCTTATTTTCCCTAACCCACTAGTGCTCGTCCTCAAGCTTAAACACCAACCTCTTTTCTATCAGTCAATTAATTTTATAAGCTACTTCCAATTAATAGAAACTGAGGAAACATACTCCTATCTTCAGTCATCATAAGACATTTCTAGTCTCAGTTTTTTTATATGTACAGTAATGAAGATATTCGGCTTCTTATATATCTTTAGATAAGGAAATCTCCATTATCCAAATGCTTATTACAAGCACAGCATGGTTATTGTTGTAGTTTCTTCCCTAAATTCTCCCACCCAATTCCCCAAGAACAATTCTGATATTACGTTCTCCTCCCATGAGTCCTGGACAGTAATATATTTATTAGGATAATCAGGGAAAGGGAGAGGCTGGCAAGACACAAAGGCAAAAGATCTATTCTGTAATAGGTAAGAAATAATAGGCTGAGAAGATAATAGGGAGAATAGTCAAGAGATATTTAATGTGGATTTGGGGGAAATGTAGAGGGAGAGTGGAGAAGCGAGCAAGTTTTGCAGGAAGATAAGGAAAAGCTGGTGGTGTTGTAAGGTGGTGACTTCCTGGGCACCCGCTAGAGAAAGAATAGCAAAAGCAAAGTAATTCTAATGGTCATTTTCTTTGGACTTTGATTCTTGAAAAGACCATTCCATGTGGGGCTTTTGCTTTATAAAGGTGATTTGTAAATTATTCACCTTAGTATTATCCAAGCAGTACACTTGGACCTTTGCAGGCACCAATGAGACACTACAATCGATGTCACTTAGGAATTCCCACACGACATTAGCAAATAAACCTAGAAGGTTCATCCCCCTGCTACCGAGGGGATAAGCAAAGAAGCATTTAACAAGCAGTTTGAGTGTTACCTGCAATTTGATTTATCTGTATTCTTTTCCATTAGTGTGCTTAATCAAGGATTGACTGTGTGAAGAATTATACATTTCCATGGCTGCTAATGTTCATTCAGTGACTTTCTGAAGATTTTTTTCACAGATTATTTCCCTTGTTAGCTTTTTAAGAACTCCTGGAATAAATCATTTGACCTTACTGATTTATATGGTATAGTTTAGTGGTAAACAGTATTCTTTTGTTTAGCCTCTTATGTAGCTTTCCAAATCTGCTGCATAAAACCTCTTCGACTTTGGCTCCTGAAAGCTTCTTGCCTCTGTAATTGAGTTAAAGGGGTAGCCAGAACTGCTAATTAATTCCCTAGCAGAGCCCTCCAGTCGGCTCTTCACATGAAGTGGCATGTCTGGCCCCTTGTTCTCCTTCATTTTCTGATTCTATTTCTTCAAACAAACATTTCGGTGGTAGTGGCTGTTTGGCATCTTGGAATCTGTTTCTACAAAGTGCACTTTATCCACAGTGGATTGGATCTTTAAATAGTCATTGACAACCAGCTTATTTCAAAAGCAATTTTATTAACCAGTGTTGTCCAAATCCAAACAACACTTTATTCGGTACCTAGCCTACTCATAGGACTCCACCCATTCATTCAAACATTTTATTGAATGCCAGGTGCTACACTTACTAAGAACCAGGAACAAGATGAAAAACATGGGGCAGAAAGGATTTCAAAGCAAATATCTTTGTATTTGCGAGCAATGGAACATATTTTTTTTTTAACTAAAATCTATGTTAAGTAAGTCATAGCAGTACTATATAGCTGTATGCTATGCTCTTGCTCTGTGGGGCTCTCTGTTTGTTATGTTCACCCTCTTAATATTCTCAGCAACTCTATGTGTTAAGTGCTATTTATCCCCATTTTACAGATGGGAGGATGGAGGTTTAGGGAAATTAAAGCACTGGCCCCAATTGTGTAGTTCTCAGTAACCAGGATTAGCATTCACATTGGCGGTACTGCTAGTCCTTCATTATACACCTGGAAGAATAGGCCGCAGGGCGTCTGGCACATAGGAGGTGACACACTGATGCCTGTTGACTATCAGTAGAAAAGAGAGGCTGAGAAGAAAGTAGCGTGGCTTAACCAGCACATTGGAATTGGGGAGAAACAGAAGCTAACCACAGACAGGCAGGTCAGGGGCACTACCAGGAGGCTAGAAATACAGCCTGCACTGAATCCTGCCGAAATGGGCCAGCACTGAAGGCTTCTGAGCAGGAAAGGGGCTGGTGAGTAAGTTCACTTGGGAAGGTTACTGTCCGCAGTGATGTCTGCAAACCATGAAATATGGATGCCTCAGACCCGGAAAGGAAAATACCTCTCAGAGTGGGGCAGTAATGAATGAAGATAATAGGGCTGCAGGCATCACATAAAAACAATGGGTAAGATTTTTAGGGGGTATGAAAAATGATTAGGAGGTTCGGAGGATGGTAACTGTTATTGCCATTATTGAGCACAGTACAAGTCAGGCAAAGCTGTCTGCTGTCAGTTTAAACCTGATGCATACATCAAGTCCTCAGAGGCTTTTACAGTGGATACAGTATGGATGAATGGATTTACAACTAATTAATGAATGAGGTGTTTTAGAAAAGCCGAGTTTGAAGGAGATCACAGAACATCCCAAATAAAATTAGGGTCCACAGAATTATTCCTGGAAGCAATCCACACCTTCAGTGTTCTTTAATTTTGTTTTTATTTGCCCCTGTATAGCTAAGCATGCTGATTGCACTTCACTTTTCCCAGATCTTCCTTAGAAGTCTTTCTCTGAATTGTTTTAGATAATGCGATAAACATTCTGATTTAGAGGTATAATTCCAGAGAAACTCTCCGGCAAAATTTGAAGCTCAACCAAAATCTCTATCCAGTTAACTTGAGGTTTTTATTCCCATGCAGAAGACAAACCAAGCAAAGAATGCAGAAGGTCATTCACATAACTGAAGGAGATTAACCTTAGGTTGCACAGTGGAAATTAAACAGGAAGAGAGCAACAGAGAAGAGGCACTGGAATAACACAGGCCTAGAGATAGATACATGTGGCAAAGGTGGGCACCAGTTTTTATGACCACCATTTACTTTTTTGTTATTGTTTTGGCTTGGCTTTTGTTTGTTTATTTGGGCCCCATGCATAGCCTCAAAAAAAGAGATGAGAAAGAGGAAGGAAAGAAAAAGACATTCTTCATTCTAATCTTTAGGACCATTAAAAGTAAAATTTTGAGCAGATCTCTCCATCCATATGAATACTAAGTTTAAAGTGAGTAAGAACAAAGGCTTCAAAGTTAGATTTGGCTTTGAATCTCAGTAGCAAATAACCAAATGAATTTGAGTGACATGATGCTAGGTGTGTCCCTTCTCTGTGCCTCAGTTTCCTCACTTTAATATGAAGCTAAAGTCTCTGGTTAGTTGCAAAGGTTAAAGGAGACAAAGTCCTTAAGCTCTTATCATCTGATCAGAGCACAATAATGTGCTCAATAAAATACAGCTATTTTCAAAAAGTGTTACAGTGTGCTAGCTACTGAGTATGAAAAGTATTACATCATGATAGGTGCTGAGAATCCAAAGAAATCCAAACTTCTGCAGCCAGCCAAACTTCTGGACACAAGGTTGTTTAATCATTGTGACACCATGAAAGTGTGAAGGGAATAAAAAAATATGTGGAGTAAATCAGAAAAACATACACTCGTTACTGATCTAACATTACAGCTACTTGGGATTAAGGAGATTTGGGTCATCAGCTAACCAGTGTTGCTCAAAGTAAATTTCTAATGGAAAAAGGATTAAAGCTCAAAACCAGCTGTTTGTGGTATTGGAATTATAAGAATCTGAATGTGATTTTAAGAAGATGTATCCTAAGGGGTAAAAGAGATGCTCATTTTTATATAGATCTTATTTGTTTGCTACGGAGGGCAAGTAATAGCTTGGAGGGGTAGAAAAAAATCCCTCTTAATATCTCTCTTAAAAAAATAACCTTCTGTGGACACCTACCCATGTTTGTGAGAAGATGTAACTCAAGGGAGATAGCAGCCTGCTACTGATACTGGGTGAGGGTGTGAGACATTTATTCTACTTGAATCTTTCAACTTTGTACTTAAGTGTGCGTATTCAGGGCTTTTAAGTACTATTCTCTTCACCCTGTAACTAGTCTTACACATACTTGGGAATAAGTTACACTCTAGTGCAGTATATGTTTAAAGACATCTTCACAACTGAATAAAAATTTCACAGAATTTACATTTTTTAAATACATATGTAGCTCTCATGGTAAAAACATGATTTCACTCAGCTGAGTCACTGTCATTACGTTATTAACAATATGAGAAATCTTATTTAAATAAGTAGATGCAATTCCTTTAAAATATATTTAATCATACTTTAAGAACTATTTCACAGGATAGATCTGAATGCAGAAAAGAGGCATGAATTAAGTAATACTTTTAAGCAGGCAGATGACCATCACAGAAACAGCAGTAACCGTAAAAGTGATGATACTAACTGTGGTAGCAGCAGTAATAACCACAGTGTAAATACAAGTTTCACTAAACTTCGCTCTAAATGTTTTCTCTGTGTCATCCCATTTAATGTCCACAGCCCTATGAACTATGTCCTATCAGCATTGCCCTTTGTAGGTGAAGAAGATGACCCACAACAAGAAGGGTAAGCATAGCCCCAGGTCCTGCAGCCACATTGGTGCAGCTGCAATTTAAACAGAGAAGCTCTGAGGGCCTGAGATCTTCGACCTGCTCCAGAATGACTACAAGGAAGGACAGTGTGGACTCCAGACCATGTGTGTGTGACTCCAGCATGTGCTCTGATAAAACTGCAGTTCTATTTCAAAAGCTCCCAAGTCCTTTGGGAAATGCTAGCCTGGGGGACCTAGCACATCAATCAGACTACACGGCCAGTGTCTTCATTCAAGAAATACCTATGACTTCTTTCATGCTAGGGACCGTGCTGAAGATAGTAGTCCACAGAACTTAGCTGAGAATATTGATCATTTGCCAAGCAGAAGTGAGAGAGAGAGAGGGCAGGATGGAGGGATAGTAGAAGAGAAAGAAAAAAGGTATTGAACAACTGTGTCAAGAAAATCTATATATATATATACATATATATTTCATATATATTCATTTCATATGTATTCATTTCATCAGAGCATGGAGATCAGAAAAAGAACCACAAAATCTATCAAAAAAGACAGAGTAATATTAACTTTATAAAAAGATTAAGAAAGTAGGTTGGCTTACCGGGAAAAGGAAGCTGCTCGTCTCAGGAATGAATAGGACCTGCCCTGGGAAGGTTCTATGGCCACATCCCCAGTTCCACATCGAGTTGGCTAAATCCAGGACAGGACCAGCCCTGCAAAGGCCTCAGCTCCTGTCTGTACAGCTGCATTCTGCTCTGGAGAGGACCTCTGTGCTGAGCCCTCTGCTTCCCTGCTGAAGCCTCGGTTCACCCTACCCCAAGGCTGTTCAGTGGAATCAGGGAAGCCCTATGTCTATTTGAACACAAGTAAGCTCTGTTGGATACTGATTTTCTAACATACTTAAGTTTCTTTTGCTTGTTTTTACTCTTTCTTTGGGAAGAAGAGAGTTTTTATGAGCTAGATACAAACTACGTATTTTTATTCCCAATCAATGGATGAGAAAGCTGATACAAGAAGGAGAATAAATTTGCCTATGATTGCTAAGTTAGGAAGTGACAGGTTTAGAGCTCAGACACAGGATTGCTAAACAACAGATTCAAATGGGAAATGAAATATATGTATATCTGTCTATACCTTTGACCTTGGATCAAAATAATCTCTGGGCTATCATTTTTTGTCAAGAAATATTCTGCTTAGGCTGACAGAAAAATCTACTTCCCCCCTCCCACCTAGGAGGAGTCACTTAGGGGGATTCTTGTCTGTCCATTTAGGAAAGTTATTACAGCAAAGAAAATAAACCATCCCGTTTTGAAGTCCTGTGTTGCTTGCATTGTTCTGTTCTGAACTGCTTTGTTCTGTTTTGTTTTATTCCCTTTAAAAATAAATAATAAATAAATAAATAAATGGAAAATAAATTGTCCCATTGTTATTTACTTTATTTTTCCTTTCCTTTGCTCAGAGTAAAGGAGGAATATTTTCTTCATGCTCATAACCAATGAGCAGAGTCATTTCCTGGGAAGCCATGTGCCAACTTCAGCCATTAAAAGCAAAGAGAAAAGCCCCCACACTGGTGTGTTGTCAGTGTGACCACTACACAGCTTAGGGGCCTTATTTTTCCTGAAATGGCTCTAGGACCAGACAGACTTCAGTGAAACTGGCTATGTAACCTCGAAAAATTTACTTGGAATTCCCAATCTTCGGCTTTCTGATCTATAAAATGAGATTAATGGTGCTGCCTGTTGCCTGTGGGTGTTGTGGAACACACCACCTCAGACCTAATATGCTGGTTAGTCTCAAAACAAAAAGAAACACTAGAAGATGACAAGTTCTGCCAAGAGTGTAGAAAAACTAGGCCCATCTGTGCCACTGGTAGAAATATAAAACACTGCAACAGCTGTGAAAAACAGTATAGTATCTTTGAAAAAAATAAAAATAGAAATATATTTCTAGCAACTTCACTTCTAGGTAGATACCCAAAATAATTGAAAGTAAGATCTTAAAGAGATATTTGTACATCCGTATTCATAGCAGCATTATTCACAAGACCAGAAGGGTTTCCAGAGATGGACAAATGGATAAGCAAAGTGTGGTATATCCATACAGTGGAATATTATTCTGCCTTAAAAAGGAGGAAAATTCTAGTACAAACTACAGCATAGATAAAACTTAGGACAATGTGTTAAGTAAAATACCGTTAAGTTGTTAAGTAGATACCGCATGTATCTACTTATACTGTATGAGGTACCTAGACTAGTCAAATGCGTAGAAACAGAAAGTAGCAGGGTCATTGTCAGATGATGAATGGGGCTGAGGAGTACCTATTTAACAGGTACAAAAGTTTCTGGGTTGAGAGATGAAAAGAGGTGTGGAGATGGATCACAATGACCTTCATACAGTAAGTTAAATACTCTCCATGCCAATAAGCTGCATTGTACACTTAAAAATTGTTAGGATGGGAGGAGAAATCATGCAGAGAGCCAGCTGGAGGGAGACAGAGGGATGAAATATATCAAAATGCCAACATATTTGAATTATTGAACATCAGGCTGGTCCTTTGCAATTGTTGAAACACTGCTGAGCGGTTGGTAAAGGCAGTAGAGAAGGTGGAGGAAGCAATGTGGTCTTAATGTAGCGCGTGGATGCTTCTCCTCAGAAGACGCTGATTCCCTAAAGGAAAACACACGTTCTCAGTCTCAGGGTGCAGAGCAACAGCAAACGGATTCAGCTCTTTTATGGCAAAGATGATCCTGTTTGGGAGTAGAATACAAGTAATGAACTGTATGGAGCCCAGCATGGCGGTGGCAGGGTACAACATTCACGGAATTCTTCAGCAACGGGAAAAATGTGTTTTAATTAGGTTGGTTGGTTGGTTGGTGGTTCCCAAAGCAATGGGCTCTGAGCGAAAGGCCAGGCTGTGCATGTGTGTATGTTTGAGCATGCACTCGCATGGGAAGAGAGAAAAGAGAGTGACTCTGAATGGGTAAGAAAGGAAGCGACTTGCTGAAAACAG
Source organism: Dolichotis patagonum (assembly GCA_004027295.1). NCBI lineage: Eukaryota > Metazoa > Chordata > Mammalia > Rodentia > Caviidae > Dolichotis > Dolichotis patagonum. Next base: position 264,033 of record PVJX010000287.1, on the reverse strand, counting down.
CTCATTATGCCCCGATTCATTCCAAATACAGAGCAAAGTTGCACTTAGGGATCTTAAAGGCTGGCAGCATGAGCCTACAGTGCTGGGTGAGCAGCCGTGCCCAAGAATGATGACCTGGTGGGGGGCAGTCCAGGGCTCCTGCTCTTCCTCAGCCAACTCACATGCTCAGGGAGGTCCAAAAGACCTGCGGAGTATGTCATGGTCCAAGGCTAATGACAGTCATAAACCTCCAAGAACAAAATTGACTGAAAAGAATAAAATTTTTAAAGTGCGACAGTTCTCTGTCATTTCTGTCTCGGATTATGTTGGGGAAGGTTGAACTCAATTTTATTGAGAAATCAATTGTAATTTGGCACTCTGCATGATCCCTGGCAGAGAACGCTGATAACAGTCTCTCCCAAAATCTGCAAGCTAATTTACTTCTGCTGTCTACACACTCACAAACAAGACTGCAAGGAAGGCCCCTCAGCCCACCACACATGCGCACCACACACTCATCGGATCCACAGCCCCTTCCCTTGTTTATGACATAAAAAGTAAATTCGGAAAAGGAAACACACTGGAAGTGTTCAGGTCAACCCATGAGAGGGGCAACTGCAAGACACAGATAAAATGAAGAATTTGAGTGTGAGCTAAGGCCTTTGCATTTCTAGGATTCACTTGACTCAAGAAAAGGGAAAAGCAGAAACAACTGTGTTTGTGTGGAGAGGGGAAGCTGGTCGTATTGGGGATGGGTTTTGATTGTGTTTTACCCAAAAAAGTCATGAAAAGATCTCTTAAGCTTATTTCCATGTTTATTTCAATCAAGCTCCACCACTCTAACCAAAGAGAACATGCCAGTACTGTAGCTATGCGAAGGAGAAAACATCAGAACATAATGCGTAATGAGTCACCAGGAGCAAAATTTCCAAATGTGCTTTTTAATGCAATACCACCCTGACCTTTCCAAGGGGAGCAGCAGCTGGCTCAACACGCTCATGGATTACAGGACTTTTCTCAGAATTTATCTAACGTATCAATGCAAATCCAAACCCAAAGTATCATTTGTTTAGTGGAAATTGCAATGGTAGGGGCTTAAGGCTCACCCAAGTGTACTGCAGAATGCCCTGTCCCCACAACGAGGCCGTGAGAGCTGTTTGCCAGCATTACTCTAAACAAGCGAGTAGTTTTTGAACTTCATACTTAGCAATTCATCTTCCTGACAAGCACGCTGAGTCTCTCCTGAGGCAGCCTTTGGTGGGGGAGACAGAGAAGGAAGAAGGCTGTGATCATCAGCTGCGTTCACTCTCTACCCTTGCTCATAGCTTCCAGGTCCCACATCCAGGCACAGCTGTGGCTGTCACACACTCTCATCAAGGGTCATTTCCCTGAAAGGTATCACAGTATCATTAAGACAACCCCCAACGCAGAAGCACAGTCCAGTGTCACCAGTTGCCCAGTTGCACTCACGATTCTGGATTCATCGCCCAAAGGGAGAGTTCCCCACCACAGTCCCTATGGGATCTCCCAAACTCCCTTCATCCTCTGTAACAAGCATCCCTTTCCTTCATGTCATTCCAGATCCACCAATATCTAGGGCTACATGGCCTAAAATTATTGTTTTCTCTAAAATTGAAGCAATCCAGAGCCACCAAGGTCTCCAGGTTTCACAGCCCTGCTCTGAAAGGAACAAGGCTCAGAATCACCTTGCTCCATCTACTCCAGCCCAGCTCACAAGCACATTCAGGGGTCCCCAGTAGACACCCTCACTAGATATTCAGCACCTGCCTCTCCATGTAGTACTTTTTTCCAGACTCTTGGGCTTACCTGCAGTGCATGCCTTTGAACTCTGACCATGCAAACAGAGGAAACCCGACCTTCCTCTGAACCAAGCTCAGGAAGTTAAAACACAAAAGCCAAACTAGAAGATGCAATCAACAAACATACAGGCTGGAAGTCTGAGATGGTTCTGGGTACTGCCATGCAAGCAGCCTCTGGAAACTAACTTCTTAGTCTTACAGAGCCCAATTTCAGGAAATATGCACCATTAAAGTATATTACAGGCAGCTTACTGCAGTAACACCTATAATTTTTCATTCATTTTAATATGCCTGTTTTTCATGTTTAGCATTTCTAGTAACCCTATCTTATTATGTTTTCTCCATTGATGTGCTTATATAATCAGATAAATATTTGTCTAATACAGGGTTGTGCTATTTTTAAAAGTGCTTGTGTGGAATAACAACAATAGCAACAACAAAAATCTACTATGAAACAAAAGTACCCAACCACTGCATTTTGATATTTAAGCCTTTGTAAAGCTGGAGGAAAGATGTTACTTTAAAAGGAAAGGGTACAGGAAATAGATTTAAAGGAAGTGGTGTTATATACAGTGTTCTGGCTACCTCAACTTTTTTTTTTAATGTAATCTTTCTTTTGTCTAGGTGAAGGGGAAAGAAAAATGTTTCATGAGATCTTTTTTGGAAATTCTCTTATTATTTGATTAAAAAGAATATCAATGAGTATGTAATTGTAAAAATAAATACTCAATGAGTGTTTATTTTATGCCAGGAAGTACATGCTAAGGTTTTGCATGAATTAACCCACTTAATCCTAACATGAATACCATACAGTCTCTATAATACCTATCCCCATTTTACAGATGAGAATATGAAGTCACCTACCATATCCCAAGCACTGTGCTAGATACATGTACCTATATATTGTTGTTTAATTCTTGCAGTACTTGCTATTATTTTCATGACATAAACATCTGCATTTGTTCTTTAAAATGGAGAGGAAGAAGACCAAAGACCTACAAGACTCACTGTCCCCCAAGGATTCAAACTGAAGCCACCTCCTGGAATCCCCACTTAGCCCAGTACTAAGGTCATGCTGATAAACTTTCTCTGTAAACTGACCCAGTTTTCATTGTCTGGGTCTAAGTCAGGGGCTGTCAGTTGGACTCCTGGTGCTGAGGAACAGCTACCTTGGCTGGAAGCCAGATTTTGCCAGATAACTTGATTCTGTTCATTTGGACAACTCAGGAGAGCCTTCGCTGAGCACATGGAATTGGGCAGATTTAGACGAAGAGAATGTGGGCAAGTGTCTGAGAAACTGTAAAATTTATGGCACTAACTATCCTGATTCTATTCCTTACGACTCACATGGGCCACCAGCAGAAGATAAAGATGCTTCTTCCCCATTAAGCAGCAAAAACTATCCTCTATGCTAAAAATATTTGTGGGCAAACTCACTTCTTCAAAGAGGAGTCAGGATGGGAAGATTACATACTGAGCAAGTGTGAGTATTACAGGCACAAGTGTTTTGGGTACAATGAAGGAAGACATTCTAGCTCTGGAGCTAACTTCCTGTGGTTCCTCTGTGTCTAGGCCCTTGGTTTCCTGGGCTCTATGGCCTTTCTGACCTGTTTCTCCAAATTGATGCTCACATCTGATTGGTACACTAGCACAGACCTAGAGTGCTGTCAGTAACCAGGAGAAAGGTGGACATTTAGTGGGAGTCAAGGAGTCCTCAACCACTTTCCCTTATTCCAGCCAGCTGCCAGAACTTGGATCCCACAGAGTTCACAAGGACCACCATGTCAATTATTAATTAAACGTGATTTTCTTCAGCTTGTCATCTACATGATCTTCTTCAATAGAGTCTTCTGTTTTACCTTGAGAAGTGCTATCAGCTATAGCAGGTATAGTGAAGGCTTTGCCACACAAGTCCTGGAACCTATGCCACAAAATTTACTCCATTATCTATTTATTCTCTTATCAATAAAGAATGCTCTATGCAAATCTGATCCTAGAATATCATTATAAAATTGCTGATAAAGATCTGAGAAACATGAAAATGACATGATCTGACTGTAAGATGGTAACTCTGATGTCTTTCCCAGAATGTGATAATGTGATGCCCAGAATGTGATAATGACATTATTACAGTATCTCAAGAATTAGACATGAGATTCTCAACTTTTGAAGCTTTCTAGAGTTCCACAGAGCATAACTACATTCAACTAGGTCAAGCATTTTTTAGCAGCTTCTGTTTACTCATAAAATAACCAGGTGGTCACCATCTCATTCTTAATAAATGAAATGTGCCAACCTCATCAAGGCCGATATGGGAAGAATATAATCAACAAGCAGAATTTCACTACCATGAATCACCTCTTGCACTGCACTCCCATAGCACTGAGTACTCACCTCTGTGCAGCTTATCTCTCACAACTCTGTGACCTGCAAGTCTGCCTCCCCCAGCTAGCCTGGGGATTCCATTGGCAGAGTAGGAGTTGCATTGATGTGGCTTAAATCACTGGTGTCACATAGTCTGTAACCCACATCAGAACTTCAAAAATGGCTAGCAGATGCAAGCTAGGTGGGTAAAGCACTACCACATCTTTATATGTTATAACTGTTTTTTTCCTTAGCAAAAACACCAGCACTGAAAACTAAGCATGCAATGTTATTTTTGTGGTACCAACCCAAACAGGTTTCTTCAAAACAAAGATCTCATTTACAAATGTCTTTAAGTTTTTAAATTCATGCATTTTTCTGGGCATAAAAGTTCCATACAGATGAATGTAAAACTCTTCTTTATTTCTCCTAAGCAATCCTGTGTTAGAGATGAAAGAGTGGAATAGCTCTAGAATTCTGGACCAGCTTCTTCAAATTCCTTAAGACTCCTTTGACTTGAAGGATCTTCTCTTCCCAGTTCTGAGTCTGTTGGTTGTCTTTCCGAAGCAGTTCCTCCTGTGTCTTGATCATCATGAATGTCTTTCTCCCAAAAGGGTCCGTTCATGCTTCTTGAAAGTTCTGTAATGGAGACTGTCCACTTTGCTCCAGCCACGAATCCTGAACTAGCAGATTTAATTGGCAAGGTTGGCAGAGAAGTAAAACTCTGAACAGGTCATGGAGCGTCAACTCCTTCAAGCCTGACAAGAGAGGACTAAAAGTTGGAGAGGAGAGGAGACTTGTCCTGCCCTCGGCCAGCTTGTTCAGGGCACACTGTTTTCTCCCCATAAATGAAGGACGTTCTCCCGTTCTGCCAAGGGTTCAGAATTCTTCCCTGTGATCGGTTCCAGGGCATGGCCCCACCACTCAGTAGGTAAAGAGTGATTTCTGCCAAGTCACTTAACCACCCAATCTCAAGTTCCTCATCTGTAAAATTGGGATAATATTTCTCAACCGACATCCCAGGTTCCTAGCGATAAATATTAATGTCCGTAGAGGGCTTTGAGATCCCAGGGTGAAGGATGCAGCAGAGTGTTATTTTTATGACGTTGCAGCTTCCATAAAGCATCAAATTCAATGAGAAAAGGAGAGAGGGGGCACTGGGCTGGAACCAAGAATAATGCAGGCAGCTGCTGCTCAAGCTTCCCCCACTGCTAATGCATCTCAACAGTCACCTGCAAGTCTGCCGCTCTTCCAGTCCTGGGGCTTTCATTTCTACCAGTGACCTCCTTCGCTGCTGCCCTCTCCCCCTCTTCCAAGAGTTGGAATCCCTATTTAGCATCATATTAATATGGAACTTCATAATGCTGATATGGATCTGTGTATTACAAACATCGGGGGGCCCGCCTGGCAGTCTGCTGGCATCAACATGCCGCTCAGCAGGGAATCTGTGTTCGAGAGACTCTGGAGTGGGCCAGCCTTCCGGAGCTGGCTGGCTGCCCACATCCAAGCTGCCCAAGCAGTGCTTTCCCCTCCTCTCCCTCCCAGAAGAGCCTTCCAAGCCCCTAGGCACGAAAAGGAGCGCAGACTGCTGCGCACAGTGACAGGACTGCTGTGACCAGACTGCTGTAACTCTGGTTTTATTTTGGGATAAAAATTTAGAAGAATCCAACAAAGAAGGAACAATGGGCAACAGAACTCAAGGGTAATAAGGAAGAAGGGTTGGAAAACTGCTTCCCACCCAAATCTCCCTTGGATTGAGCTGCATTTCAACTTCTTAGGAAGGTTCTCTAAGCACGGAGCAAACTGCTTTCCCCAGTCTGCAGGGGAAGAAACTGAGGGTTAGGGAGACTATGCAGCCAGTAAGAAGAGACCAAAGCCAGTGTCCACCCTGCCTGTCCATTTTCTAGGGCTCCTGAAGGTAATGGAAACTCAATTAGATATCAGGCCCAGGCTTGCCTTGCCCTCCAGGACCTTCTCAGAGGATGGGGGAACTCTCCTGTGGGACACTGGTTTCCCACCCACCCTGAGAGCCAGTGATTTGATTTCCACACAGGTGGGATTTGGCCATTAGCTTCATGGCATCTCAAGCATCCCTTCACCTCCGCTTTCAGCCTCCTCATCGGCCAGCTGAAGCTTTCCCGGGTGCCTTCCCCACAGGTACTGGGAAGACTGGTCCCCAAGAGAGCCACACAATTGGAGCTGAGCTCTGGGCTTGGGATAGGATGGACAGAGGGTGTCTGCAACATAAGTGAAGGGAAAAAATCACCTGCTACACACTCCTTCCAGGTGAGGAAAAGAGCGATTTATTTTTCATGACAGCAGTGACCGTTGAGTTCATGGAAAAGCAACAAAAAAAGTAATATTAATATTTTAAAAATTTTTTCCCACTGAAAGAGAGCTTTAAAAGTAGAACTATGACTCTCTGAAAAAGAGCTGACACAAATCTCTATTAGCATAATGGCACCATTACGCCATTGATGCCCTATTAATGCAGCCCTCTGTCCGTCTTCAAACGCCACCTGAATGGAGCAAGAGTGTTAGTTAAGGGTCTGTTCCACCATCAGCAAGAGGACAGTTTGTATTCGGGGAGCACCCATTAGTGCTAATGGGAGCTACAGATGTAAATCCCCAGGCACTGGGAGGAGAAAAGGTCCTTTGGGATTTTCCGCCAAGAAGCCATCCGCTTTGATAGGTACTTGGGAGCCAGAAAGTCCTCGCTCATTAGTACAGCTCCACTCCGGGAGCGATTTGCAAGCTCGACCCAAGTGTGAGAAATTGAGCTAGTCCTTCTCTGGCATGACATCTATAGCCTTCTGTGTTTCTTGCCTTTAGTGCATATTGTGCCACTGAAACCTAGTCTAAGACAAATGCCATTTTAATTTGCTTTAGGCTGTGAAGGCCAACACACATTTCAGTGGAGAAAGTTATGTGTTTTAATTGCTTTATGAAGACATAGCATATGCCCTGACACAGTTAAATGATTAACAGATTACTCCAAATGCCTTTGGCATAGAATATCTATATGTTCATTAGCCAGAACCATTTATCTTCTTGATAAAACTAAAATTACTTATACAGCAGGTTTACTTTCTATGACTAATAAATGATAAAAATCTAAATTATCCATCTGAAATGTCTCTTTTTGGCCATTAATCTCACATTTATCAGCTTTGATAATGCATGTTATTAATACAAAAATTCAGTGTTCCAAGTATTTTAATTTGCAAAGAGAAACAAAATATATTTAATGCAAAAAAGCATCTCAATTACTTGGAAATTCTACAGTGATCCTACATAGGGAGCAAACAAAGTTAGCTTTAAATATGCATTATAAAAACAGGAAATCCACAATATATGTAAGCATCGAAATGTCCCCAAAGGGATCCTTCTCTCAAATACATTTCCAGTAACCAGAACTTAGAATTAATGAAGAGCTTGGTATCATTCTGTATGGGCTCAGAAGGACAAAACAAAGATTAAGCCCAGAAATGGAGCAGGAACACTGCGATCTGGAATCCACTAAAGGTCACAATTCAAGTTCTGTACGTGGCCGTGGCCGAGAAAGAAAGCTTCAGAGGCCCAGGTGTAGCCAGAGGGGAACCCTTGGGAACTGGATCCTTCTGTCAGCTTTTTTCAATGTTTAAGACCGTCTGTCCTCCAATTAAACTGATCAAGGGAGTCCAGGATGGTTTGTTAGCGCCTCTGCTCTGGAGAACACTCATTAAAGTCGCAAGGCTGATTACGGACTTCCGTCTGGGCTCTTGCTTCTGCTGTCAGCTGCTGATTTCTCTGAATTCCAACTGCCAGAGGAACTGTGGAGACCAAGCAGGAGCAACACTTCCCTGGCTGCCAGGAGAGGAGGAGAGAGACATCTGCCACTGTCCTGAGTCACCTGTTACTTACCTTGGTGACTCACTCCCCGAGTGGAGCCAGGAAAATATGTGCATGCCTGTGCTTGTGGCATGCGCACTGACCTGTGTGTGCCTGCAGACCTGCACCCTCCTGGGAGGCCCAGGGTCTGCAGGCACAGCGCATGCACCAAACAAAACCCCTCCAGGTCGTCGTTCCAGGCCGCCACTGTTCAACAAGGAGAACAAACTAATGAGCAGAGCACTGCAATACAATGCGATCGATGCATTGTAGGAATAACTGGGGATCTCTGTCTGTGTGCTCAGATTTTAAGAAAGAAAGGAAGACCAAGCGGAGTCTGCCTCTGGACAAGGTGACAGACAAGAAGCAGAGAGTTAAGCACAGGTGGAACCACGCTGCAGTCAGAGGGAAGAGAATGTTCAAAAGTTCGGCAGCGTGGGAGAGGCCTCACTTATCCATTCACTTTTCTCCCAGTCACTCACTGAGCGCCTGCTGGGCACTTGTGCACTGTTCCGGTGTGGCATTCACCGGCACCACCTTCCACTGAGCTGCGGCAAAATGAGCATGGAGTTAGGGTCAAGCCAGCATTTCAGTCTCAGTCCTGCTCCTGGCAAGAGCTCAGTAATGGCAGCAATGACTCCAGATGGCATATATTGCGCATTTAATATATGCGGGGCATTCCACGTGCATTTACTCAGTCAAGCTGCATAATAATCTGATGAGATAGGTACTGTGATGCCACTCACTTCACAAGGAAGGAAATCAAAGCAAAGCAAACTTTGGGATCTCGCATGTGGTCACATAGCTCATGAAACTATAATGCTTAGAGCAAACCCCAGGAAATTTGGCTTCAGAGTGTGCACTCCTGACCACTTAGCTACTCTCCCTTTCTGGGGTGTCTTATTTTCCTCATATTCAACACACATAAGTGGAGATAGTAATACTAATGATTGACTGGAGTTAAATAAGAAACTTCAATGTGATGGTAAAGATTAACTTTGTCAATTTAATTGGCTTGGGAGCTACTTAGAAATTAATGAACACATTTCTTCATGTTTCCAAGTGAGGCATGGAAGTCTGATCTTTTTAGATGGTTCCTGGCTACTTCCTCTCTGGCACTGTTCCTCTGCTCTTCTTCCCAGTCATCCTTAAGTAATCATCTATGTTCTGCTGGCCCTTTTGCCATGATGTTTCTGCCTTAATCCCCTGAAACCATGAGTCGAGCTAAATCTCTCTTCCTTTCAGTTGTTGGTTTTGGGTATCGTGTCCCAGCAACAGGAAAACTAATACATTCAGTACCAAGCAGTGTGCATCAGAAAAAATTGAGTTCTTCTGTCTTTCCCAAGTCTATCCAATTCCAGAGCCTGGGTCACATCTGTGCTATTTCATGAAGACTTTTCTAGACGTCCACTCTACATTGACAAGTTCCTTCTCTGAACTTCTTTCCATACTGCTTCTGCATTGCTCTTGAGTTATTTCAGCCTTGCCTATTTCACATGAATATTGTCTGTTCTTTGGACCAGTAATCAGGTCTTGTCTACCCCTGAAGAGCCATTGGTAGGGCTAGAGTTTTCAAAACACTTTGGTAGAAAAAAGAATGAGAAACTACTATAGGCATTCATATATGAAATATTGCATATTGGAAAGGAAATCAAATAATTTGTAAATTAGGTGAGATAAGAGTAAATGTGTATGTATCTCTATCCATCCATCAGATTCCAAGGAATTCAGTTTTCAAGTTATGTTCAGATCTTTCAGTTAAATCCTCTAGTTTGCTTAAATTACTATTCTTTTAATGTCCAAAGTCAAAAATCTCAACAAATTTGAATGTGAGTATTCATGTTTCACTCACAAAGGTATGAAATACCCCCCTACATGCAAGTCTATGACTTCAGTTCAGGAGGAAGAAAACACATTAATAAAATGCATAAACACTCTCTACTGGCAATAAATTTTAAGAATAATTGACCTCATCACATCAAACTTTACAAGTAGCTTTGGATCCCAAGCCCTATAAACTCTAAACTAGATGCAGGCTGCATGACTGAGCAGAAAAAGCAATGCAGTCCGAGTCCAATTTGGCTTTGAGCTATAGCCCTACCACTTTCTACCAATGTGACTTCTCCTAGTGTCACTTTGCCACCAGCAAAACTTGTTTTATATGGAAGACACTTTCCAGCTTGAAAATTCACTTTCCAGCTTGAAAATGTGCCATTAATACATGCTATTGCTGTCTTAATCAGGGCAAGGAACTGTGGATTAGGAATAGGAATTTATGCTGTGTGTCCATGAGAGATGTTGCTGGACCAGTGAGGGACAAGGCTGGTCACTCAGTGCTGGGTGCACTTCTTGGGTTGATAAGCCAAACAGAGACCCACTACACAAGGGAGGGAGTTAGAACCCAATGAACATATGGAAAAGTTTTCACGATTGTATGCAGCCCAGACAGAATTAGCCAGAATACAGAGTGCACTGCAGAAGAGCAAACATCTTTTAGGAGGCCCGACCCCTTAGTGATGATGGCAAACATTCTGCACCTGGTCTTGCAATTCATTAGATAATCCTCTTTATTTCATTTATTGGAGTGCTTTATAGATAAAGAAATAGGTATAGAGTGAAAAGATCATACTGGTCTTCCTCTGTCTTCTGTCCAGGCTGCGAGTTGGCAGAAAACAAAGCAAAAGCAGAAAGCATTTAGGTTCCAGAAACTATAAAATTAAAAAGAAAGAAAAATAGCAACTTATGTCTATCTATTTTCTGGGACAGAAGAATCATTTCTTAAAAGATAAAACCTCCCTCGTCTTCTGATCTAGGCTAAGAATCAGCAAATCCTAGCTCACGGGCCAAATCCAGCATCTATTTCTGCAACCCCATGAGCTAGAAGTTGTTTTTAGGTTTTTCAAATGGTTGCAAACAATACTGTAAGAAAGATATGACTTTATGATATAAGAAAATAAAATGAAATTCAAATTTCTGTGACTATAAATGAAGTTTTCTGGGGGAGAATCACCGCCAAGCTCCTTGGTTTCCAAAGTGTCCATAGCTGCTATCCTGCTGCAACAGCAAAGCTGAGTAATTGCAACAGGAACCTTATGGCCAACAGCGCCTAAAATATTTACTAGCTGGCCCTTCACTGAATAACTTTACCAGCCCCTTGTCTAAGGCAATTATGTTCTCTTTCAGTTTGTGAAGCTGACCTAACATGGCCTAGCTGCTACCTGACCAACTCTTTCTGACCTTAAGACTAGATTTCAAATGTGTCAGCTGGTATTAAAGAAGGTTACAAGCAAGCCAGGACATTTTCTTGACTCTTGCCTCTAATTCACCATCACTCTCTCTGTACAAAGCTCATTCACACACATCCCAAATTCTGATTTCTGTTCTCTCACTGTTTATACGCTCAGATTTCTTGTCTCACTGGGATGGTTTTCCATAGCTGCTGAACCAGCAAGATTTCCTCATCTAATGGCAAACTGAAGCAACTATCATCTATGGACCGATTGTCCTGGCACTTCATATTAATGCCAGGAAGCTCCTCCTAATTATACTTCAGAATGTTACATAATTCCTTTTATCAATAATATGTTATTTTTTTCTGTTCCACATCCTTTGTTTTTTCTTTGCCCTGTCAAAGTGAGTCATTTATAGAAGAATTTTTATAGGTGCATTGTACTTTGCACTGGTCTCTAAATAACAAACACACTGCTCCTACTGCACTCATATTAACTATCACTTTAAAATATTCAACCTTTCTAAAGAATAGACCTTGGTTGTCAAAGCACTACTTGGCCTGTACCTGAATTGTGACAAAACACATCCCAAGAAGCAGGAGAGCAGAGAGGAAAGGGCATCAGCCCTAAGTGTGACACCACTATGTGTCATATGTGAACTGATTCTGGACAAATCCCAGGTCCTGTCTGTACTCTGGTTTCATTTCTGACATAAGGTGAGTTATTTTGGGTCACAAAGAACGTTTTCATTCCCACATTCCCTAATCCTAGCGCAGCTACTCATTCATGTATACAAGATCTTTAGCATCGCACACAAGAATTTACAATGCTAAGTGGAAGTTTTCATCAGATTTAAGGTTTTGTTTCATCTTTATCCTGAGAAGCAGGAAGGAGTAATACTATTTGCCTTTATTAATAATAAGTCTTAAAGTGGAAAGAGGTGGGTCAGGAAACCATTGCTTTTTATTATGTGTTTTTGAATGATTGAATTTTTTTAAAAAGTCGCTCTTATCCACATTACTAGTATTTAAAAATGTGTTTAAATTATAGCTAAAAAGGAGTTTAAATTTCTTCCCATTCACATCTTCATGAGTGAAGCTACATAAACTATTGAATTTTAGACCAGTATATTGATTTCACACGGATTTCTCAAGGCCATTGTGGGCAGCAGGAGGGACTAAATGACCCTACTGTCCCCATCAATGCAAGATGCTATACTTCTGGTTCCTCAATTCTTTCACTTTCTCTCTGCACCATTGACATTTTGAGCAATCTCTCCTCACTAGGAACTAGGCAGGTGGAAAATTTCAACTTTTAAAGTTCATTTATGTTTATGTCTTCCCAGAACAACAACAAAAAATTAATGAGATTAAAATAAAAAGTATTTTATTTCTTCAAAACCTCAAAAAAATCATTTAAAACAGATCTTGCATGAGATTTATCCCTTCAGGCTAAAATAAAGCATTAGGGTTTTTTTGCTAAAGGAAACATTTCCTCAAACTGAAAGAAAACAGAGCTGTAGTGGAAATATGAATGCGGGCTTTGCAGTTGCAACCATCTAATATAACATTAGAATTCTGCATTTGTGAATTACTCTAATTTTATGTACATACATTATTCAACGAGACTAGCATTTCCTTAGTTTTATAGATTTTTTTCACTCTTATAATTGGTGATATAATTACTTGCTCTTATAAACCTAAAAATTAGGAATTGAAACACAGGCCAAAAAAAGAGACTTGATTCTTAATGGCTTAGCCATTTCTCACCAATAGATTCTCAACCCTTCAGTGGGCGTATATAGCCTTTGTGCACACAATGATCAAAGATCTCTAAACCAGCTTTCTTGAAATACACATACCTACAAACTTTTCCACGCGACCTTAGGTTTACAAGCTCTGTTCTAGTTCCTACTCTCATTCTCTTGAACCCTGACCTCTTAACTCATCTTTATTACCTGCAAATCCAAATTGTCAGTAAAAGAAGCAAATCTCAGATAAAGAGAACTTGCATGCTGAGAACTTATGTTCAGGTTCTTGCAGGTGATGGAGGTGGTGGTGGTGGTCATAGGATTTACTTATTTAATATTTCAGTGTCTTATGAACCATCTACTGTTATCATAATCATTTTTCAGATTGGAAAGCAAGGAATGTAACATAAATAGGGGAGGTAAATTGAACATTCTTATACCTCATGGTCAAAACAGGATTTATCCCAGTTTTGCTGCTGACTAGCATCAAGTTGGGCATCTTCTCTTTCCAGGCACTCTGGAGGAATTGTCAACCAGGAATAAGTATTCACATGTGCACATGTGAAGGTGAGGGAGAGTAGACAGGGAGAAGCCATCAAGTCTGTGGACACCTGATGGCCCCTGACAACTCCAGCACCATTCATTCCCAATGAGAGACAGACAGACAAGGATGCAGTAAGTTCAATTAAAGCAAATTGTCCCCCAAAGAAAAAGTAGACTGACTAGGTAAACACTAGGAATGTAGAATCCCAGAAAAAGGATTTCGAGACCCTGGAAAACACTTGAAAAAAGAAAGGAATTCACATTCCTTTTACCTGAGGAAAAGAAAATGGTGGCTTTTGAGGCCAAAAAGGTTGAGATAATGTTACTTTCTACTACCCAAATGAACTTGGACACTCCACAAAGAACAAAATCCTTCCATTTCCTCATATGTGAATATCTACAAGTTAGCCATGAGAATTAACTGTAGACAACCATATACACATCAAAGCCCCATTAGCTAACTTGTCAAACTGATTCCCTAGTTCAAAACTTTTTTGGGAGGGTGATAGCTTAATTGACATATAATCGGCAAATAAAGTTGTATAAACTTCAGTTATAAATAGAACTGTGTAAATCTCATTATGTTTTTTTGATAAACAGAGCTTTTTAATTCCTTCTTTATGTCACTTTTTTCCACATAATTCATTTGATCTTCATGGTGTTTTTCTTTCTCCTTCCCTCTCCAGTTTTTCTGGAGTGAATCCAGCCTCACCCTTTCATCTTCTTGTAGAACTCTGAAATTTTACATGAAATATTTTCCCTGTGCATATCTCAGTGATTGAAAATATTTGCTCATTGTGGTGAGATGTCAATAATTGGATACTTTACCCCTTAAGTATCTGCCTGGCCATGTATTTCCTACATTCCTAATTCTGCATAGAGAGAGACTGGGGTTCTGGTGAACACAGACCAATGAATGGAAAACTGCCACCTTCTCTAAATAGCAGAGGGTGACTTTCCTGAAAGGAGAAGGAAGCAAATCCCCCTATGGACCCTGACAGATTCCAGCTTTGTGCTCTGGGGATTCCTAGATGAGCCTCAAGCATCCCCTCCCTTTCCCACAAGTCTCAGGGGCCCAGAAGCAGTACCAGGCGATGGAGAGAAATACATCATTTCCCGAGAGGTACAGACAAATTCTCTCCCCTCAGCAGAAACCTTCAAGTTTCCCTGAGCCCATCTCTACCTCATCTATCAGAGAACAGGGCTTGTCACTGAATCATATATCATGTTTTGAAAATACTTTGTATCACAAGTGGCCCATTTCTTAAAAACAAGAAAATTGCCACATGGGTTTCACAGGATAGACCAAGCCATCTGGGGCCCATCCTGATCCTGGTGAAAGAGCAAGGCTGGTAAGCATCTTCCCTGGGGTCAACTGATAAAGGTGAGGGTTCAAGTGTCCCACTTTTGCTTAGAAACTTTTGGAAACTACACCCAGGACATTTTCAAGTAATTCTTGCACTTTCTTTCATATTTAGAGATGTCCCATGGAGAAGTGTTCTGTGGATAACTGAAGGAAGAGCACATCTGTGATGTGGCACAGGCTAGCTCTGCTTCTGCTCTTCCATATCACTAGGGGAGGTTCTGATTCCTGCCACTGCTCAATGCTGGCATGAGACCTGAACATGGTTCCCTGAACACAGACTAATTCCTTTCCCTACCACCACATTCCTCTCACAGTTGTACATCATCATCCCCAACACTCACGTGATATAATTTTAACACTAAAAATATATTCAGAAAGCACAATTTTTCAGTGTGCCACTGAGCCACCTGCCCTCTCTGCTTCCTTCCCTCCAGCTATGCCTTCCTTGCTAAAGCAGTCATTAACATGCCTAGCTCATCTCTGATCTAAGCACTGTATTCTACTCTTCCTTATGTCATTTAATCCTGTGAGATGCCTACTGTATTCATCCCCATTTTACAGAGAATACTTAAATTAGGAATGGATGAAATAGCTTTCCTAACATCAGACTACTATCATAGGAAGGCTCAGACCTCAGACTCAGATTCAGAGTAAGAAGGAAGTCAACCCACTGGAATTAAAATTCTTATATACATTCTGCTTAGTTTTACAAAATTTGACAGAATATTTTCTGATTCTTAGAATGAAACTCACATGGAACACAATAGAAACAATTGTTCACTTATTTGAATTCAAACACTAGTTTATTGAAAAGAGAATTTCTATTGAGTGATCCACTTGTAAATGCATGAACAGCTGGAGACAGATCCCTCAGCAATAGCGCTGTTATCACTCATATCTAGATGTCCTCCCATAGCCTCATGTGCTCAAAGGTGGATATTTTCAAAGGTAGATGGACCCAGGGGCAGAGATAGTGAAACTTTTAAAGATCAAGTGCCCAAACTGCAACCCCAAACCCACTTACTTATTGCAGAGTACCAACACTGCAATTAAGCCTGAACACTAAAGTTTTAGTTTAGAAAACACAACTCACACACTTGGTTTGCATGCTGACAGAGAGGGCTCTGCTAACAGAAAGGGCTCTGCTGCAACACAATGGTATAGGTTCACCCCCACTGATCTAGGACATGTTTTACTGAGATCAAGAATGTGTGATAATTAAATGGGTTTAGCAAAGTTCTGGGTATGAATAATGGAAGCCCCACCCTAGATGTGGGTGACACCAATCAACAGGCTGAAGCTTGTCTGGAATATAAAGGAAGAGGGGAAAAGCACATCTGCTGCTCACTGCTGCTGCTTGCTACTGTCTGCCTTCTGCCTGCCACACCATGAACCGCTTCTGCTTCGCCATGCCCCTCCCTGTGCCACACCATCCTGTCCTGGAGCCAACCAACTACAGACTGAAACCTCTACACACTGTGAGCAGAAATAAACCTTTCCTCCTTTAACTTGAGATGTGGAGTATTTTATCTTAGCAGTGAGAAAGGGAACTAAGACAGTAGGTATAGGAAGAGCTGGGGATAAGCAGAGGATGTATTTTGGTAGACCTTGCTGTGGACTTGCTGTGAAACCTTGAGGGATCTTGTGCTTATTTCCTTTTTTGTAAATTATTACAGCACATCTCACCAGGTTGTTGCATTAGGCATTGCCTATTGACTTTTCAATAGAGGAAAAATATATTCCCACTCACATATACATTATCCTCATAATTCCAATATAGTTATTTCATAGTTTTAAAGCACATATTCAATGTTTACTTTTATTAAGGTAATTTAAACTTTTTCACTGCTGAGTTTTGTAGTGTGCCACAATTAAATTTGCCTTGCTAAATAATGCTTTGCTGATCCTCCTGGATCCTGGATTTAATAATTCTTATTTCCTCTTTTTCTTTGCTATTTTTTTTTCTTTTATCCTATGCCAAAATCTTGTCAGAGCAGAAAACATGTCTCTCAATATGTGCAAATATATCAGAAAATCGATCAGTTCCATGTTTTTTCCCTAGGAAGACATCTCTCCAAGAGTCTTTAATCCTCTTGCTCTCTGAACTGGCTTCCCTCCAGGCATTTTGCAGAGGAAATATCTGGAGTTCCCTTTTGCTATCATTGCAGGAATATCTATGACCTCTTTTTGGGTTTGGAGCTCTCATTTCCTGTATCTCATATCTTCTCTTTATTGGTTTATTTTCTTGTTTTTCTGGCAAACATCCTTTAGTAGCTTTCTGAGAAATTTATAAAGAAATTACATGTCTAAAAAAGTCTTATTCTATTCTAAAATTTGATCAACTTTACATTCATTATCTTATTTAATTCTATGAGCTGTTTTCTATTTTTATTTCCATGGCAACAGGAAGCGGTGGCATTGTACTAATTTCTGGGTTGAGAGTCAGTTAAATTTAGAATATAATGCTCTATTTTCTTTAAGCTTCAAGTAGTGTTTTTGCAACATGATTCTAAACTCATTTTTTCTTTCCTGGAATTTTTGTATGTTCTCTTTATTCCACGTAGTCTGAAGTTTGTAAATGGTGTGCCTGTGTGCATGTGTTTCATGCATTATGAATTCATAAGCTGACATTGAGTAAACTCACGTCTCAGTTCAAGGAAATTTTCTTTCTTCAAGGAAATTATTTGTTTAACAGTTTCTTTTCCTCCACTCATTTGGTATCTCTTTCTGAAATGCCTGTTGTTTGGAGGTTAGATGCTCTGAGCTCTTCCTCAAACTTTTTCCCATTCTCATTTTTCTCAGAGACTTTCCTTAAATTTATTTTCCAGCTATTCTCTTATGCTTGATTTCTACTTCCATATTTTTAATTCCTAAAAGTTACTTCTGTTTTTCTGCATGTTCTTTTCTATACTAGACTGTTCTTCTGTGATAGTTTCAATGTACTCCCTTATCTCTCAACATTAACCAGAAAGCTTTTTGACATCTTCACCCAAGGCACTGTCTTGCAGAACCTTGGAGTTTCCTCCAATTATTTCTTACCTCTGTCGTGGTTTCTTGCTTTCATTTAGAGGCCTTCTAGGAATGTCGGGTCCTCTGCTCTGTTTAACAGTAAAAGAGCTAAGGCTTATTAGAAGTTGTAAGTGCATAGAAGAGGGTTACAGGCAGACTTTACTGCACTGTTACATGCAGAAGAATCGATTTTTTTCACCAGAGGCCTTTTATGGACTCCTCAGATTCTCCAGAAAGGAATGCTTTGCTTTTTCTAGCAAGCATAAGCCCAGTTGCCAGAACATTAGAAAGGAAGAGAAAATGACGTCTTCAATTTGCAAGTTTTTTGCATGAAATTTTCTCATTTGCCTTATTGCACACCACCTGTCCTTCTACTGTGCCTAAGAGCCCCCACTCCATATATCTGCTTCAATGTCATCAGAATACAAATTTTATGTTTTAGCCCATCGTGGAAATGGAGCTTACCAACTTTCTCTTTTTGTGAGTTTGCTGACCTATTTTCCACTGTATATATCCTCACCTTCCATGATTCCTGCTACCTCCAATTCCTGAGCATTCGCATTTCTAGAAGCCAACAGTGCAAAACAGCCTACTTTTTATTGATTCTTCCCCCACAAGGTTAAATTTCACTATTATTTTAATGTCGTGCCAAGTCAGTTACCATTTGTTTATTCTCTTTTGAGCTTTCAAAATGTAGTTGACATTTCTTCACCAATGTCATCTCTTCTTTTCATTTTGCTTGTCCTTTGAGATTTAAGACCATATATAGATATTTCTGCCTTTTTTGTAGGGTATAAAATGCCACATTTAACCTAAGGTATCATCTATATGCTTCACTTCAATTTATATCAAAAGATTTCTTCCTTACATTGAGTATGAAGATAGAATTTTTAATTGCCATCTCACAGAATAGCTAACCCTTCATCTATATCTGCAAATTTACATTGAGTTTGCATTTCATTATTATAAAAAACATCAAAGTAAACATGCTTTCACATGAAGTTTTGTCTTTGCTTCTGATAATTTCTTTAAAATCTATTTCCAGAATAATATTGTCATTTTAAAAATTACTAATACATATTATCTGATAATTTAGAGAAAGAAGGTAATGAAGTAACTTCTGCTCAAAAAGTGGCGGTAGCTACATAAGATTCATGTCATCATCAGTAATACTACTGCCAGTATTAAAAGTTTTCAAAATCCTTACCGATTATATTTTTTTGTTTGAATTTGCATTTCTCAGACTGGGGATATAGCTCAGTGGTATAAATGCCTGCCTGGCAAGCACGAGGTTGTGAATTCAATCTCCAGTACCATAAAAAAGTTTTTTAAAAAAGGAATTGTTTCTTCCAAATCAATGAAAAAGATAAATTTGCATTTCTCTGCTGAAAAATGTGACTATAATTTTTTTCATTTATTACCAATGTAATTACATGGTTACATTGCTTAACATGTATCTCTTACTGGTTGCTTATGAAACAAACTTTTTTCCTAGTGAAGTATATTATTTCTAATTTGAATGAATTATTGATTTGTTAACAATATCAACTTTTAGGTAAAGTTTCCCAAAAGTGTTTTCCACTGTATTATTTGTGGGACATTTTTACTTGATATGATATTTCTGATAGCATTTCTACATTTGTATATAGTCAAATTATTACTTTTTTTATACTTAAAAGTCTTCCCATTCTGTGATCAGATGAACATTTTTCAATATATGTTCCTTTTAAAAAATATGTCTTGAGCAATAGGGAAAAAGGAACCCTTTTCTACTGTTAGTGGGAGTGTAAATTGGTGGCAACCTCTGTGGAAATCAGTGTGATATCTCAGAAAACTAAAACTAGAGGTTCCATTGGACCTAGTTTTTCCCCTTCTTGGTATCTTTCATACCACAGCAAAATATGCACATTTGTGATTATGTTTATAGTGACACTGTTTGTAATACTAAATCTTGGAAATAGCCCAAATCTCTATCAACTGATGAATGGGTAAAGAAAATGTGGAGTTTTTTTTTTAATACAATGGTGTACTACTCTGCCATAAAGAAGGATAAATTCAAGATATTTCTCAAATTGGATGCACCTTGATATAATATTCGTAAATGAAATAAATCATGTTTGTATTAAACGTGACATGTTTAAATACGGCAATTTTTCCTGGTGTGAGAAATCGAAAGTGTAAATAAGGACCAAAATGTATAATAGATATTGTAAAATGGGAAGAAAATGTTCAAAGGAGAAGGGGAACAATGGAGTGAGGAGGGAGAAAGGAAGGAAAGGACAAGTGAACAAAGAGAACAGAAGGAAAAATGGAAACAAAACTTTTGCAAATAAAGAGGGGAAGAGGGGTTAAAAAGAGGGGCGGGCAATGGAAAAAAGAAGATATAGCATGTATATGTATAAATTCCATATGATGAATGATATCATTACATATATTTAACACATACCAATAAAATGAAATTTTGAAAATTATCTTGAATGCCTTACATTTCACTCTTCTCCTTCTGGAATTTAATTGGTATATTTTCTCCTAGTCACTTAAATAGCAACTTAGTACTACTGGTAGCATAATTTGTCAGCTCCTCAACTCACAGGTAAAGCAGCTGTGATCATTTTCTAAATTCTTACTTGGCAGAATCTCTCTCTGGTTAATTTGAGCCCATTTATCTGTTGATTCTTACTCTAAACCATTCTGTTTTAATTTTTATTACATTTATTGAACATTACAATTGTATCTACTAAAGAAATACTTGCTTTGTTGCTTTTCATTTTTCTAATTTTGTTTGAGTCCTCTCTATTTATTATTTAAGATGAACTTTAGAATTCTGGGTCAAGTTTCCAGAAAACAACAGGAGCAACAAGATTCAGATTAGAATTACATTAAATATGTCCATGTGTTGGAGAAGAATGACAGTGCTGACAGCATCCGTTCCTCGTTTCGGGGAAGATGATATATCTATTTGCACACATCCAAATCCTCTTTTATATTTCTGAATAAAGTTTTATGCTTTTGTTCATATGAAGTCCACATAATTACTCAGTAAGTTTAGTCTTGGATACTGACATGGTGATGCTGGTCTGAATGATTTTTCCTTTATACTTTCTAACTGGCTTTCACTGTCATACCAGAAAGTTATTAATTTTCATTTATTTTTATATGGAATCAACTATCTCAATTCCGATCATTTCTAACAGTTTCTTAGTTTTTCTAAGTTTCTTTGGCTTTCCTCTAAAAACACTCATTTTACATAGTAATGCAACTTTTTTGTCTTTCTTATGTCTTGTTTGTTTGCTGGGTAGTTACAGATTGGGATAAACACAGTTGTCTTGATCCTGGTTATAACAGAGACACTTTCACAATAATTGTTAAATACCTGCTAATTTTTACCAGTCCTTAGGTTAGTCATTTTGCCAAGTGTTCTAATGCATTATTTCCTTTAATCTTCACAGTCACTTTAGAATAAAATTATCATTGCAGTCTTATTTAAGATAATAGAACTGAAAGTTTAAGTACAAAGTTCACTCAGCTGGTCAATGGCAAAGCAGGGTTCAAAATCACATTAATTTCACACCAGACTCAGGCTCTTACACAGAGTATTTCACTAATTTAAGTGAATCCTAAGAGTTGGTGACATAGATTTTTAAGGATAACTATGAGGGATTTTTTTTTTGGTACTGAGGATTGAACTCACGACCTTGCGTTTGTCAAGCAGGCACTTACACCACTGAGCTAAACCTCCAGCCCTAACTATGAGGGATTTGTGTGTGTGCATGTGTGTGCACGTGTGTGCACGCGTGTGCATGTGTGTGTTTCTTGTTTCCTTTGGTTCTTCGTGTATTTGATTGATTATTTGCACTGAAGAAGGAGATGACAAGAAGAAGATCAGGTTGGTTCTAGGTAGATACAACCTAGACACAAAGCATATATTAATGATGCAGCAAAAGTACAACATAAGATGCTCCGCCATACTCCAGGATCAACCACAAAGGAAAATATTTCTAAGCCCCCTAAATGCACCTAAGAATATTATTGCTATTTCCACATAAATAAAGCTACATGGTGTAATCACTCGACAATTTTAGTTTCCACACTTTTTCAAGAGAGCATTTGGGTTTCATTCGTTCAGATCTTTGATTCACTGAATATTTACATAGGTGAGGTTAAGGTGATTTGTGCTGTTTGAGTCACATCGTGGCAAGAAGCTGACTTGGGAGAGATGGTATGCCTCTTTTTTCAGTGTGGAAAAGGAATCTAGCAGTGCTAAAAATAAAATCTTTTAAAGTGTTATGCAAAATTGTGTACTTCTGCAGCGTATGCCCCGATTACTGACTGTGTAATAGCCCTGCTGGACTCCCACCGCTGCATGAAGCCCATGCCCCAAGCATTATGATCAGCTCGGCAAGCATGAACATCTTGCTTTTCCTCCAACAATTTCATTGTTGGAGTTGGTAGGCAAAGCTCTTCCTTAGAAATGATTGCATAAAGGGGTTTAGCTTTAAATGTCACACTCTTTTAGGAAGGACACAATGGATTAGAGCTAATTAGGTATTCATATAGGAATACATTTCTTAGAAGCTGTAGGAAAACTCACCCTTGACCAGTGAACAGAGGCAGCTTAATCTGAGCAAGCAAGCACTGGATTGTACTTTAGATCCAGGTTCTAATCCTGGTCCTGCTGGGCAGTACTCTCAACCTGTCACCTCTTTATCTATTCATTTGAAGATTCGTACTAATAGCATTGCTGCGATTTCTTTCATAGAGCTTCCGTGAGTTTGGAAAAGGATTATAAATGGAAAAGTGCTTTTGGAAACTGAAATACACTTGACATGTGTAAGGAAAGATCCAACAGTTTTCAGCAGCTCTCCCTGAAGAGCAGTCATATTTATTGCTCACCCGAACTCCTCTGAAAAAGACAAACAGTCATCAACAGTAATGGAGTTCTGCAGAGAGCCAGCCTGTTTCCATTTCAATTCAAAGCCCTTGAGGCAGCAAACTTTCAATCCAGGCACTGCCCCTGATTGTCAAGTGCATTTGTCTGTTTCCCCAATATATGTGGTAAGCATTTATAAAGATCCTCTTCGCCTATCAGCCAGCAATCATCAAAACGTAAAGGCTAAAGGAGAAAAGACCTATTTTACATGGACTTTACAAGAGGCCTTGGAGAATGATGCCACGTGATCCCACGACCACTTGATAACTGGAGCTCTGGGTCACCATGTGCCTCCTGCTCTCCCTCTATCCTGTTGGCGGTCATTTCTCTGTACACCACAGAGTGGCTCTGTGTGCTGGGGCCTGAGATTAAATTGAGCTTGAGACAGGGGCCATGGAATGATTGAGTAGTGAATTAGATAGAAAACTGCAGCTTTTGTGCCTTGAGTGAGAGAATCACAGCCTTCAACCAGCTGCTCCAACTTGAGTATTTCTCACTTCTTCTGACTTTTGTTCAACAGGGGAATTTGATATAAAACATATCTGTCTCCTTAGACACTCAAGCGCTGCCTTTTCTCCTCAACCTTCTTTTAACATCCTCCTTCCACATCTTGGATGGTCCTTAGCCAGCAGTGGTGCAGGCTGCTGCAGGAAGGACTCGGCAAAGGGACAAGTGTGCCTCTCAAACTCACCCGAAGTTCACTGGTCCTACTCATAGCCAACAGCTGCGAATGTGACCCATGGGAGTACAGGGACCTTAATGCAAAAGGGAACGCTACCACAGAGAGGCCTGGTTTCTAAGATTGGCTGCTTAGGGTTTACACAAAACTGTCCCTTTCCCGAGAGATCTTCAAACGAAATCCAGTTTGAAAACTGTGGAACCCATGGGCTGATTTGCTTGTGTCCTCTCATTCACGCATTAACACAGCCAGTTGTTGTGGGCAAGTGAGGGCAGTGGTTTCACATGGTGCACTTGATTTCCATGCACTTGGGCTTTGGAACAAATTACATTTGTGAACCAAGGTATCACTATATTTTAGATGATCAATTTTCAGAAGAGGGAACCTCAACCTGTAGAAGAGAAATGCGAAATGCTTTGGCAGCCTCTCTGATCGATCTACAGTTTTTACACACAGATGGAAAGCCCATGAAAGTAAGCAGGCTAAGGACAAGGCAAGCTGCTCAGCAAGGCTCCCTAGTCCCTCACAATCAGATGCCACTGCCTGTCACACTGCACCAGCCACCGTAACTCTCCACACTGGCAGCACACATCACATGCCCCGGTCTTTGTTCATGAGGCTCCTTCTATGCAGAATGCTTTTCCACCATTGTCTTATATGTATATTTACTCACTTGTTCCTAACATAACTCTACAACATAAGAACTACCATCATCCCAGTTGCCCAGGACAGATCTGAGATGTAAAGAATTTAACTAACATGTCGAAGGTCACCCAACTGGTAAGGAGTGATCCATGACATAAACGAGGCTCACACCTGTTACACTGTGCTGTTGTTTAACCATCAGTGTCCCACCCCGGCCCAGGGCCAAACTCAGAAGCTTGGTATTTAACATGTGGAGCTCAGTAACTGTGTATTAGCTAATTAAATTAGTGAGCAGGTGCTCCTGACTGATTGGTTATTCCTGGCTAGGTCCCCCTGAAAACCTTTAAGCTGTAGAAGTTAAGAGTGGTGAGTCCATTTGGGGGAAGATTTTAGAGGCACTCAAGAAGATGGAAATGAAGAATTATACCTAAGGACTTAGGTTGCTCAGCCTTGAGAAGTAAAAGTTGAAGGCTGGTTTCATAATGATCTTCAAGGCCAGCACGGCTGATTCCTGAGGACAGTGACTGAGCTGTTTTTCTCCACCTCCGGGGAGGATGGAGGAGTGGAGCTGGGTCTCCGCAGCAACGGGCACTGTTTAAATCCGCCACAAAGAAGAATTTCTGTAGCCTAAGAATCGTTTGTTAGACCCAGGAATGAGTTATGGAGAGAGGTGATATTAGGTTATCTATCTTCAGCCTTTTGGACTTGCTTCTGCTCAGAGTGAGGAACGTGTGGGAGGAAAACAAACAATCCCAAGGTCTCTCCCAGTCTTATGAATCTATAATATTTGAATCTAAGAAATACATCAAACATTTCACCTTACTTGATTTCATGAGTGGATAAATGAATGATTGTACCCCACATTTAAAGGCAACAACAAAAAATGATACACAGCCACACAAAAAAAGTCTTCTTAGCTAATACCGCTATGCCAGAAAAGCAACAAGAGACAAAAAAATAGAATTTATGTTCTAGTGAACCTCAACTCCAATAGCTTCAAGCCACTTCTTGCTAGGTCCATCATATGCTTGATATAAAGTGAGGACAGGTAGCCCATATCCTCAAATGCTGATTTGGACCTGTTGTCACCACTGACTCACTTGATGGATGGCAGGACCCTTTAGCAGATTTCTCTAAACATGAAGTGAACATAAAATATAGACCACCATCAATGCCAGATATACAACATCTCCAACATGAAGAAACAAATCCTCTCCAGAAAGTAGGAAACATCAGAAAACCTGTGTATTTTCCTTCTTACATCAAAACTGAAATATAAAATACTAATGGAATTGAAAGGGAAGTCAGGGAGTACAGAAAACTTTTGATATTTGATATCATTTCAAAAATATGACTCTTTTATTTTGGGTTAATAGAACTAAAACCTTACACTTGTACAATGCCTCATAATGGACAAAGTTCTTTCAAACACACATTATTTTTTTGGACTTTTACCTGGCAAGTGGGTGTTTTGCTATTCTCAGAGGAGGAAAAGCTCAGAGAGGTGAAGGACTTTTCTGAGGTGACCAGTACATTTCTGGTTGTCAGGGTCTCAGTTTGCAGGTTGACCATTTTAACTCCACCTGTTTTTAGCGCAGACCTGAGGTCGCTGGGCCCGTCTTGCTCACTCTCTTGCTCCCTCACCATGTACAGCCAGCCTCTCACGGGAGCTATGGAGCCAGGCTGCACCACCTTGGAAAACTCATCTAATCTAACAAGTCAGGGATATCTTATATGAAAAAGAATCTCACCATCAGTGAGTGTCTGAATCCTAACTCAGACTTTCCCTGCTGGGGAAGTTCTGACCTCCCTGAGGACTTGGTTCACGTGCTGTCTTCCCTGTGGCATCATCCCAGTCCCCTAGGTAGGTTACAAGACCTACATACAAACCACCTGGGTGTCACTACCACATGTGAGTTATGGGATCTAACTCTAAAACTTCTTTCTCTACACAACAAGAAAACAACCAATATCTCCCTCCTTCATAGAGGAGGAGGATTCTATGAGTCAGTACAGGGAAAGTGCTTAAAGCTACTCATGGCCAGTAGTAAATTCTTGGTCAGTTTAACAGTTTTTGATATTACTACATTCTCTGAGTCCTCATGAGGATTCATTTATGCTCCAGTTAGACAATGCTATTGTTGTAACTTTCCTTTACTAATTTGTTATTGTCCATCCCTATCATGAGCCCAGAGTTTGCCTCCGGCAGTGATCTTTCAGATGGTGGCACCCACCTCCACTTGGCCACCCCAAGGAGAAAAACGTTTGACTCCTTCCACATCTTCATACCTCACATGGATCAATCAGCAAATCCCAAGACTAGAATATTCTAGATATTTCTGGAATTGACCTATTTATCTTCACCTCATTTCCTTAATCCAGCTAGCATTTACTTGAAGTCATGAAGTAGCTTAATTGGCTGTCTCACCTCCCATCTAGTTACATCTCAATTTATCCTCCACATTAATGCTAGAATGCTATTTCTAAAAGACAAATTTGATTCCTGTATGGTGTCACTGCTCCATACCCATCTCTGCCAATAGAAGTTGTTTGGCCTGGCCATGCAGCACTTTTCTCCTGCTTGTCTCTTTACATTTATCACCCAACACTCCTGGCTCACCCAGAATGTTTGGTACACCAGAACAACTAATTGGCTCTTTCCTCAACATATTCTTTAGTATCCCTCCCTTCCTGTCTCTAACATGTTCTTTGTTTTGGCCTTTGAAGAGTTATCTTTGTTTTCCTTTGGATTAATTTATTTTTGTTGCTTAATAATTAAATTCCTTCCTCCGTGTAGTCTCCAAGACCGGATTGGAGGCAGCTGTTTAGTTCTCCTTGTAGGACTCTGAGGTTGCCCCATAGTTACATTGACCCACTGTGTTCTCCTCACTATGACCTTGATCTCTGGCACAATACCTCTAGTCACTTTCTCATCCACTTATTTTCTGTACTTTGCACATAGTAGTATTCAAAAAACATTCAATGGCTGATCTCACGAAATAGATACTAGGTAGGTTCTAGCCAATACATACAATGTACACAAGGGATCGCTTTCCACAAATTTATCCATTTAATTCCCACAACAACCTCATACAGTAGCTGTCATGATTATTCTCACTTTAAAGGCAAGAGAACTGAGGAAGAAAAAGACTAAAGCTTTACCCAAGCTCCACAATTGAAAGTCTGGCTCTAGGTTTCCTGGTCTTGACCTTCATGCTAAGGTACCTGAGTGGAGAAGGTTCAGGTAAACAAAGGTATCTTCACAAATACAGACCACATGTTCTAGTTCCAGTCTCACAGATGAGAAAAATTGAGGCACAATAAAAAGTTTGTATCCAAGTCATAAAAAGAAAAGCAGCAAAGCTCATCTGGGAAACAGTAATTCCTGCTGTTCAGGAACCAGTCCTGGAATTTCAGGTCACTTTTCCTCCTCTATTCAAATGCCTTATCAAGGCCTCAGGGCTAGACATGTCTGAACTTCCCTGCAGATAAACAGGCAGTTCCATGTAGTTCTGGAAACACTCCACTGCTCTTTGCCACACCTCTGACCTGGAGGATTTTATCTCCTTGCCACAAACGGACAACATTGACAGTTGAGTTCAAAACAGCCACATAGCAGGTATGGGAATCACCAAGTCAGAAGTGGTGGTACACACTTGTAGTCCCAGCTACAGGAAACTGAGGCAGGAAGATTGATTGAGCCAAGGTGTTTGAGGATAGCTGAAGCAACACAGAAAAACCCTACCTGAAAAAATAAAATATATACATAAGTGAGGGGAGCCATCCCAAGACAAAACATCCAAGAATGAGTCCTTGGCCCTTTAATTTCTCCCAACTGACCATTACTCAGATGAATGAGATATCATCAAGGTCTCACTCACGGTAACCACCTGAGTTTACAAGTCCAAAGCAAGGTGTCAGATTATGTATGTCTGCAGTGGTCACAGAGTCCCCTGCAGACATTGCTGTCTCTGTCCCTGAGCTTCTCCGAGATGAGGAGGCTCTGAGAAAGAAGCAGTGACTTTGATACAGCTGCTGTTGGTTTTCCAGTATGGGTTATACGCTTAAATGGATTTTTAGATTTACAGTTGATTCTAGAAATTGCATCTAGCTCATTTCCAACTCCATGGGTAAGCCAGTTCACTTAAGGCAAACAGCAGCCAATTAAAACTCATTCTGAAGAAACAAGCAAGGCTCTTTTCCCGACTTTTAATTCATTAAAAATAATCCAGAATCTTATCAGAGGGACTGCTCGAGGACCAAGCTGATCACATCGCTGTGAGAAAAGAGAGCAAATACAGTCTGAGAGACAGCTGAATAAGGGCACAGGTTTCAGGCTTAGGCTGAATCTGTCCACTTCGCTTTTCTGCATTCACCTTCCTGTGTATCAGCAGCTATGTGACCTTGGGGATGTTCCTGTTTCTTAACACCACTGAGCCTCAGTTTCCCTATCCACACAACATGGACAAAACTGTCTGTCAGTAACTAAAAGAATTACAAGTTCAGTTTGGAGCCTGGTCCAGAGGAAGGGTTAAAAAAATAAACTATTAAAAACACATTTTATTAAAGACTTAATGATTCAGAGATTGATTATTCCATTAGAAGATCATCATGCTTTTTTCTTTCTCCTTGTTGCTTCCTGCCTGCCCACGTCACAGCTGCTTGCAAGCTATTATTCCATGAGATAAAAAACAAGATGAAATTCATTTCAGATGGCACAGCAACAAAAGTGAGAAGAGCCCAAGCACTGGAGTCAGATGGGCCTGAACTTGAACCCTGGACAGCTTTGGGCAGGCTATATAACTTCTCTGAGCCTCAATTTCCTCCTTTGTAAAATGTGCAAATCTTATTAACCTCTAAAGCTCCTGAGGATTGGGGTGTGTGTGTGTGTGTGTGTGTGTGTGTGTGTGTATTTGCTTTAATTGGTAAACAGGTAGAAGAGTATAGTGTCAATTCTAGTAAGGAATGTAGTATTTGGCTAAATAGAAGCTCATCTTTAAAAGATCATCTCTGTTACTACCATAGATGGACAAAAGTAGTCACTCTCACAACAAAAGCTTCTCTTAGGCACAGCCTGAATATTCACCCACCAGGTCTCTGAGCATGTGGGGACCCAGTACAGCAACACACATGATGGCAGAATGGAGAGGCAGCAGGACTTATAGGAGGAAAGGAGGGAGGCAGAAGCCAAGGAACTGTAGCTGAGACCCTGTGATGTCCTCTCTCTCCAGTACTTTCAGTGCCCAGCTCTGAGAGGCAAGGAGACCAACACAGATTCGGGATGCCCTTTTCCACCCACTGCCTCCACTAGCTCTTCCAGGGAGCTTCCTTTAGCACCATGGAAATACTGGGCTGACCAGCTGTGAAGGATCACCTCTTTAGAAGCCAGAGGCATAGAAAACACTTCTACTATGTGCCTTTTAGGAAAATTAATAAGCTAAAGGTTCATGGGCTGCTAACAGTGATATGACACATGCATTTTTGCATAAACATTTGGACTTCGTTTTTCTAGTTTAAATATTTTATCTACATAGCTGTCTGAGTCATAGCCTCACATCCTTCCCCCTTTCAATCTCCCTCAAAATGAAGACTGTATATGAGATGCCAAATGTCTAAAGAAAAATGTAAACAAAAGACAAAAATCTAAAAGTCACATTAGCATACGAAAAAATATCTGAATATTTGTCTGGACCCCTGGAGACTCCCCATGTATCATCCTCTAAGTAGCATGCAGAGATTTATTTTGTATCCTTCCCTACTTTTCAAATAATATCTCCACTCAAAGCAGGATTCCAATTTTGTGACAAGCTAAAGGAGTTTTTCTCCCCAAAGCTCCTTACTTAACATCAAGCATAGAACCAAACACACTGTCAATAGGAGTAGTATATTTCACTAAAATTTATCTTGCAGGAGAAAGAAATCTCTCAAAAATTTGCCCCTTTTTATAAAAATTGAGAATATTTTTAAACTGATGACAAAATCAGCTCAACATAAATCACCATCTTTATATGAAATTTTCTGTCATAGAGAAAATGGAAAATCAGGCTTTTTGCTTTGGCCAAGACCACCCCTAGGAAAGGCTTATGCACAGAAGCATTCTTTTACCATAAGGCAGCAGCATTACAAAGAAAAAAGAAAAAAAAAACAAGCTCTGGCATCGTTCTTCGATATTGTTGTCTAATTAAATGGCAATGGAGTGGATGCGTAAAAATATGCATTAGAGGTGTGTAATGTGTAATGTGAAGAAGAGTAATCAAAACCATTCAACAGGATTTAGGAAGGGATTTCAGTTGGCAGCTTACGAGACAGGAGCATATAATTTTGCTAATTTGAAATAGGTATTGTAACGTATAAACATTACTGCTTTGCATATTTTAATGAAAACTGCCTCTACACCAAAATGAATCCTTTAGCTTGAACTCTTTGCATACCACAGAGTTTCTACCTATTACGAGTTCAGCATAAATAAGGAAGGCACACAGGCTGCATTAAAAGAATGGTCACCTCATTAAAGTAGGTTAAAACCAAGCCCCTATTCCAAGCTACTCTTAACACCATAAAGTAAGTCTGATGACAGGTGTGGTATTAAATTTTTATATTGCAATGAACTTGTATGCACACAAACCAAATCTGTATGTTTCCTTTGATATACACCTGCAGCTTGCTAATTCAAAGGACTTCATTAAGAAAGTATAAATTTAGCCACCTCTATAGATTTGTAAAACCTTATTAGCTTGCTTGAGAATCTAGAGTAAATTCATTTGGAGTCTTATTTTCATGGTTGGTAAAGAAATGGAAACTAATGATGACATGTCCCACGTGGATGTGCCTGCAGATAATATAGTTCTGCAAACAGACTCATGTGTATTCCTGACACTTGGGGCTAAAAGAGTTGAGAGATATTTGGGTCCTGTTTGGAGCTGATGGCATCATTTACCTGCCAGCCTGCTTCTTGCTGAAGTCCCTTTTTCCAGTCTTCTTCCAGCCTTGGGGAAGTCTCGTCCATTGCTGATGCAGCCTGCACAAACTGGATTCACCAGTGGCTCTTACTTTCTTTCCTGGCAAGCTTTTACCAAAGCAGCAGCAAGGGCAGTTCTGGGGTGGACTGTCATGGAGAAAATGCCATGCCAGAGGATGAGGGATCAGGCAAGAGGAAGCCACTATGGAATAAAGTTGGGATAAATGAGTGCCAGCTGGCCAGGCTGAAAGACAGCTCAGCAATCCAGGGTATAGAAATGAGGACCAACCGAGCTTCTGTGGACAGTGGATCATTCTTATGCTTCTGGTGTAAAGGTCAGAGAAGGGAAGGCATCTTCTATGCCATAGAAATATGCATTTCTATGCGCAGTCCATCTTCTTGTCCCAACACGTGCACACTTGTGCCAGGAATACGCACACACACACACATACACACACACACATCCTCCACACACAGTATAATTTGCATCATTCTGCAGGGTTGCATCAGTGCATTGCTGTATCCTAGAAGAAACAGTCTACTTTACATAGTAGCCAATAACATTTCATTTGTACATATTGCCCCCTCAAAAGCACCATATGAATCACTCAGCTGCCAGTAATCATGAATAACAGCAAGCTACTTTGAATGAAAATAAATCCATTCCTGTAGTTGAGTCCTGGTGTCCACGGTCCCTGTGACATCCTCCCCTGCTTAGGATATTCCATAGGTAGACATTTCCATCTGAGCATGAGTATCAACATCTTTCCCACAGTAGGATCCAAAGAGATCCCAGGCTTCAGCTTGCACCCATTCTCCGAGGCTCGGCCTTTGCAAGCCAAGTCCAGCCAAACTGTCCTGCTTCACCCAGCATGACTCTGCCTTCTGCTGTTCCGACCCAGGTCTCATCTCCAGAAATGCAGATTTACTTGGCATAGGGCAGGCCCTCAAACTCTGAAATCATTTTTCATGGTTTTTTGAAGGAACCAACAATATTTAACCTGGAGAACAGACTCTTCAGTAGAAACTTGGAACATAAGACACTGCCGAAAAGGTGGCAGTAAAACTTGTTTAAAATTTCTCTGGATAATATCAGTGAGCATATAGAATGAGAATCACAAGATTCAGTGCTGAGCACCATTTAAGATTTTTTAATCCACTCATTCATCTGATGCTTGAATTTCTATAACCCTGTCAACATCCCTTCAAGCAATGCTTATATCACCTATGACATCAAACTCGCCCAGACAGTCTTGATCTGTAGCTGATCACTTCATCCAAGTATTCTGATACCCTTATCCCTTCAGCTTCTACCCATGGGTGTAACACTCCTGAATCCCATAAGGAAAAAGCTGAAGTAGATCCTGTAGGACCAACCTTCAGACTCTAGCAACCTGTATCTTCAAGCTTCTACTAAAAAGGGTTCTCCAGGTTACACATCATTAATTCCTTCAAAAAAAAACTATACAAAATTATTTCTGGTCACTTTGTTGTCTAGGCTAGTACGCCCAAAATGTACTCCACTATTTCAGCGCTCCCTTAAATGACTATAACATCCCCGCTGTGATCTACCATCCCGAGAAAAGCCAAAACTCAGATGGCTTATTTGAAAAATCATATTATCATCCACCAGCTATAAGAGCAAGCAGCATTTATGGGGCATAGACCTAAGAACTAGCATGTGCTATGTGCTTGATGAACCTCACTTTACAAACACTCTCCGAAGTTATCGTTATGTTCCTGATTCATGGCTGACAAATCCAAGGCAGACTAAGACTTTGGTCTAAGTGATGAGGCCAAGAGATAGCCCTTATCTGACCCTAGAGTCTCCTTCCTGTTCGTCAGAGCCCTTCTACTGATGCTGTCTTAGATCGCATTGGCTCTCTTGACAAACACGCCTCCCTGATCCAGAATCACAGTGCATTACTATAGTTGGATCTGCGCTTGTATTCGGATGACATGGCAACATGATTCCTAGGCTGTAAAGGACCATACAAGACTAACTTGCCCACTGTTGTGCTTTTAACATCCATAAAACCATCCCTTCCACTTCACCTCCAGAGAGACATATGCAAAAGCCTGCTTTCCTTGTTTGATTCCTCTTTTTTGTTGAGACTAAGCAGATGCTTCTGAGAGGTCCTTATGGGGTATGAGTATGAGAAAGGCCAGAGGATCAGTGGTCCAGAAAAATCACCCTAGAGACAAGACTCAGTGGACACCTCACTAGCTGTCTGGTTCTTCTCTATCTCACTTAACCCCTTCTTACCAGCACCCCATAAAGAAAAAGAGCTAGTTTCATCATTTGAATCATGCCCTCTGCAATACAGCTGAATCTGTTCTTGTGAGAGGCAGCACACCAATAGTTTGGGAGCACAGCCTCTGTGGCCAATCAGACCTGGGTTTGATCAGCAGCTCCATTCACTCTAAATCTGTGTCCATGCAGGTTGCTTAGCATTTCTGAGTCACGGTGTCCATGTTTGAACGGAAAGCATTATCATCTCGCTTGGGCATGCCATTGTTCACTAATATCTGCTTCCCTTCTACTCGTAGGAATACAGAAAGACTGCATTTCTCTAACTCCCTTCAATTACTCATAATCACTTTACTTGCTTTGGCCAAGAACATATAAAAGAAATGATGGGTTCTGTTCCCCACTTGACTCAGCCTGATCTCCCCTACACGGTGATTGCAAGAGTGCATGTTAGTGACCCATGTCTGCACACCAGAGAAGACCAGGATGCTCATGAGGAATGGCTGTCTTGGGAGTCACCTGAACTGGAAACTGTGTAGACAAGAAATAAACATCTGCAGTTGTTGGTTACCCAACATTTCCTGACCAACCTCCTGTCTTGTCCATACACAATGGCTATAAGAATAAAATGAAATATAACACTGGGAGAGCATGAATTGCAAGCATCAATAAGCCTGCAATACTACTTTAAGCAGCCTGGTTTGTTCTATCCATTCCCTTCATGCTCCACCATTTCCTCCAGTCTTGATTTTTCCTGTACATAGGATCATAGCATGATCATAGCATGAGATACAGCGATTTCTTAAGAATTTTAGAAAGAAAAAGTGAAGATTCAATAATACGGTGCTCCTGTGTTTCAGAACGCAAATTCAGAATAGCATGACTTCAGTGCTACTTATCACTTAGCAAGGAAATTAATGAAAGCAAAATGAAGCATCAAATAATAAATGAAGCTCAGTATGAATTCACTGCTGATAAAACAAAGTACGTGGCTCCACGTGTAAACACAATGAGAACATACGTGAATACAGGAGTTTATTAAGTAGCATAGCTTTTATTCCCTATTCTTGTATCAAGAAATCAAAAAAGAACCAGTTTTGTTTGTGCCTCTGTTTGTGTTTTCATTTAATGAAGGCTCAACTATGGTAACAAAGCATAAGAAAAGCTTGGATAGCAAACTCTGATTCCATTGCTGCGCTGACATTTGAAGTCTTTTATTTAGAGTTTATGTGGCTCTCAACACACACTTGAATCTGCTCAGAAATAAGCTTTGAGAATCTTGTTTTTCTTTTTTAAAGTTTTCAAATGTAAGTGCCAATATCCATATCCTATTCTACAGGTTCAACTGTATTTCTTAAAAATAAATGTGGCATTTTTAACCTCCAGTACTTCCAAATATGACCTTATTTGGAGAAAGAGCACTTACAAAATCAATCAAACTAAAATAACATCATTTGTGTGACCAATTTCTTTATAAAAGGGGTAAAATTTCAACACAGAGACAGATGCATGAAAACAAAATGCCTCATGCAGATAAAGGCAGCGACCACAGTGACGCATCTACAAGCAATGAACACCACTGAAGCTACAGGGGAGAGAGAGATGCGGAGCAGATTCTCCTTCCAAGCCCAGAGGAGGAGCAAATTCCACTGACACTTTGGTCTTGAACTTCTAGCCACCAGGACTGTGGAAATGATGCATTTCTAATGCTGAAGCCCTTTCTTTCATAGTATGCTTCACAGACCTACATTTAAAATAAAATTTGTAGTAGATAAAAACTTTAGATAAAGGAAACTGGGTTCCTTGCAAATCTTAACAACCCTTCCTCCCCTCAGAACAAACAATAGGTGTTCACTATGCCAGGAGTTAGGCCTACAATCAGGTGGTTTAGATCCACACACTACATGGAAATTAGTATTAAACCAATGCCAAAAAGCAATAGGAAGCACTTTATTTACTACTGTCCCCTCAAGATAAGCATGATATTAAGAATATGCTGATTAATAAGAAATAGAAAAACTTTTGGAATGTGTGACACCTTCCTTATGAAAAAGTCACACATAAACATCAAAAAAAGAAAAGTCTATACAAAATACATTAGTCAATCCTCACTTGCCTTTAAGAAAAATTCTTTTAATTTATAGAATAGAAATGTGTTAATCTTTCATTTTAAGAGTCAAAAGGTAAGAAAATAAAGTTTTCCAAGTGAATTAAAGCATGTACTTCACAGTACTAAATACTGGTGGAAGATGGCACTATACTTTATTAGACACAGATACTCAGTCTAAAAGAAAAAAAGAGAGAATCTTGGAGCAGAGGACACAGGAGGACACTGAGAATAAACAAATGTGGAGCCAAGGAGTCCCCAGGCATGGAAGAAATGTGACGGTCTTTCACTTGCTCATGGGAATTTGTACATACGTGCACACAGTCCTGTACTAGACTCTTCATGAGTCGCCACTGCCCATTTTATTACATATTTTCACGTTAAGTCCATTTCAGTGAAGTTTTCCGCAATGTAACCACACTGATGACACATTCTGCCCAATGGTTTTCCACTTGATTTCTATGTTTGTGTTTGTTTTATTTTACTACATCCTACTACTAAGTGTCTAGGACCTTTGAAAATTTGGTTCACAAATTCTGATGATAGATCAAGTCCATACCACATGGGATATCTGTAAATTAACTCAAAAATAAACACACCATAAAAACCCGTTCTGTCCTGATAAGTGGTAAATTTGGAACATGTGAGTGACCCCTGGAACCATATTTTAGAAGGAGAAAACCACAGTGTTGGTGCCCAGTTTGTCATTTCCTGATACAATCACATCCACTGCTCCCTTGGCATCATTTCTCAGCCTCCTATGGTGACCTCAGTAGCATCATGGCAGTGGACGTTCAGTGGCCAGTGGAGTTAGCACTTTCTACAGTCGCCATGTCTTTCAGCTCCCAGTTCCTGATCTGTGTGTTTACCAAGATTCATTTGTACTTGTTCCCAATCCTGTGTGTGCCAGTTGGGTGGCTAATGTAATTACATAATCTAATTAAATAACTATATCTATAAAATATGAGTTTGCTTGGAAACAGACTTGTTGCTCTTATGAAGCAAATGGAATGATTTGGAAAGACCCATATAAAAATGCTACTTCAAAAAATGTGCTTGATGGAAATCAAGGTTCATAAAAGACCTGTATAGACTCTGCATGCAGGGTTTTATCAGCTGTAAATGCTTAATTCACTCTAGAGAAACTGAAACAGAACTTGGTAGAGGCTACTTTGAAAATGCAGTTTATAACAGGATAAAACAAATTCCACCTTGTGGACTCACCCTTAGAGAAAACACTGGCTCCAAAGCAAAAATCATTCTAAAAATGTACATTTATGTGTTTTAATCAGACACTGAAGGCTTGTGTTTGTACATGACATATGATCCCTCAACTTACATGATTAGTCAGTCAACTACAGTTTTCAACTGTATGGAAAGAGAAGGCTTTGTTTTTATAAAAAATAAAATGTGGAACCAGGAAGGACTTTTCCTTAACCTACATATAATGACAGATATAGAAAGCAACAGACTCAAATATTCAAACCAAGACACAGAATCCATTTCAATACCTAAGTGTACTTATATTACTTAAGTGAGAAATAGCCTGGCTGGAACTAAAACTTTACACTTTGAATAAATCATAGTGCATAGATGCCAATTAATTATGGCATGGTATCATCATGTCTTTCTATACCTGTGTAATAATACCAACTACCTATCATCAGAAGGATTTAGTAGGCATTTATCGATGGAAATCAGATGATTTCATCCACAGTGTTTGAATTATTTTGATATGTTTGAGCCTGAAGCAAAATAATGTAATAAAAAACAACATATAGATGAGAACCTCAATTTTTCTCTACATATGAATCTGTCGCTGATTTGGGAAGAATCAAATCTAAGTCCAACCAGGTGAAGACATTCCATACATCACCCTTCCCAACTCACTATAAAAATAACACTGGCCTTCTCAGTGTGTTTATATCCTGTTCCTGACTTTGCGAGCTTGAGAGCCCATAGACAAGAAAGTACAGTTCTGGCAAATATTAAGCACAGCAGAGATGAATTACAGAATACTTTCTTGAAGAGTTTCCTCTACAAAACATCTCCAGTCATAACTCCCAGAAATAATAACTGGTGAACGGGAAGGCAGAGCTCATATGAATAGGCTAAATGAAAGATAGGTTACATGATGTATACAAAGCAATCTGAAAACTTTTCCCCTCTTCTAGTCCCCCAAAAGTCCTCCCTACATCTCAACATTCTACCAGCCATATGCTTTGCTTTAAAGTCTTTCTGTCATTGTCTATGAATTTGCAAATACTTCTAGGAGAGGTAGCCCAAAAGGACTCACTTAACGCTTTATGTTGAGTTATATTCCAGTTTAACGTAGAGAGTGAGAACATTTGCAGTGAGTCGAGGAATAAGGGCGAGAAAGGAGAATCTCAAGAGGTTAGATGAGAGAAGATATGGGAAGGCCAAAGCTCTTACAGGCATAAATTAATTTAGTAACTAGAAATTTAAAGACTGATGAAAATTGGTTTTGTAAACCCCCGAATTCTTTCAACTGTAGATTATTAAAAAATTGGCCAATTGGTTTACTCCCTTGTAAACCATAACCAGGTCCTCATGGATATTATAAAATAGCTAGTGGGGAAGGGAAAAAAAGGAGTATTTCTTCCCTCTCCATTCACTCCTAATGCTAATATCTGAATGCCAGGAGAACCTCAGACATAGTTGGAGAATTTAAAAATAGGAAGAAATTAAGAGAGCAATTTGATTGAAAGGTGGGCTAAAGTCTTACTACTGTAAGCATCACTGAGGAGATGTTAGAAATCCAGATACTCAGGCCCCTCTCCCGACCTATAGAATTTCATTTGCATTTTAACAAGGTTGAATCTTTAAGTTTAAGAAGCACTGAGCTAGAGAGATTTACCTTATTGGTCTGTTCACACAGTAAGCTTTATTTATTTATTTGTTTGTTTGCTTGCTTGCTTGTGTATTTATTTGTAAATCAGCATGAAGTTTTAAGGTAGATTAAAAACAGCAACTTAGCAGCATTATGGAGAATTTAGCCTCCAGTAGCACCTTCTCAGCAGTCTCCTTTTCAGCATTCTGCCAAGATTGTCATGAGCATGATCCCATAGGTGTGACGGGGTAGGATTCCAGCTCCTAAATCACCCCACACCCTGCCATACGGGGTGATCTCACTTACTAGCACAGAAAAACAGCTGGTGACAAGTGAACGACACCTCCTCTGGACATCTAGATGACTGATTTTGTATAAATCAATAGTAAGTGCCACAAAATGTCAGAAAATACCAAATGAAGAAAAAAAGAATCAATAGATAACCTTGGAATTAAATGACTGATGAATAATCTTTCCCAACTAAAATAAATTAAACCGTGGAAACCAAGTTAAAGTAACTTGAAGGGTCTTGCCTAAAACCACACAAAAAATATATTGATAATTTAGAGATAAGGCCACTTGCAAAACCATGACTGCTCATTTTTTTTTTTCAGGAGATCACTCTGAAAGGAAATACAAAAGAAGAGCTATATTCATACTTTCCAACTTCGGTCTGAACAGTCATAAGTTTTTAAGGTTCTACAACAAATAAAATACAGTTCACAGGTGCAGACCATGTATTAACCTAGCAACCATGAAACTGAGCATGCATTTAACACTTTCAGAGACAGCGTGGCAAAAGGAAGGAGGCAAGTTCTATGACTTATTTAATACAGTTTCATTTTGTTTCTAAATACGCCCATCAGAGCTATCCAACAAACTATAAATTTGTAGACACATTTCAGAATTCAAATTTAAAGGTGTCTGAATCCTAAACTGACATCATAGCTGAATCGTCCTGTAACAGAAATCAAGGTAAACATCTTTCTTCATGACTAAACGCATGCCAAGTCATGTCTTTACATCTCTGTATTGCTCCAGGATAGATTGCTCCAGAATTACACTAAGGGCTAAGGATGGTTCTGGGAGCTAAGGAGTAGAGATTTAAAAACAAACAAACAAAAATCTCTGTGTCCCCACTATCCTTTGCGATGGGTAAGCAAATCACTGCAGCTATAAGTAGCAGATGAGTTAGAGAGACAAGTACCTCTGTCCTTCTCCAGGAATTCAGCCTCTGCCCAACCCAGCCCAATTTCAAACAGCTCTACTCACATTGCAGTGGCCTTAGAGAAGAGCACCCTGGCCCATTCTTAGAAGAAAAATTCTGTTTTGTTTCTGGTTGTAATGTTTTTACATAAAATAGCTTGTGAAATGTATCTGCATCACTGCAGATCAAGCCCAAAGAACAACGCTCTCCAGTACTTTGACCTGTGGATTTGTCTCTTCTTTGCAGCAGATATCCATGGACGAGTATAAAATAGGGGTAACTAATGAACACTCATTTGATTTGAGGGAATGATTTGTATGAGCAGAAAAATCTTCTGACCTGCTAGCTTGTAGGGCCCTATTTTCCACCCAGGGTACAGGGCAACCCAAGATCAGCAGAAATACTCACAC
The DNA here is from genome assembly GCA_004027295.1 of Dolichotis patagonum. Classification (NCBI taxonomy): domain Eukaryota; kingdom Metazoa; phylum Chordata; class Mammalia; order Rodentia; family Caviidae; genus Dolichotis; species Dolichotis patagonum. Next base: position 224,064 of record PVJX010000287.1, on the reverse strand, counting down.
TTTTTCAAATCACACTAGCAGCAGACATAACACTGAAAAGTGTGGCTTCTTTCTGGGGGTCTAGGGAGTGGGTGGGACGGCATTTCCTGGGCTTTGACAGAAATGGGGTCATATAGGACCTTTTGGTTCCCATCTCACTCGTGGAATTCTCTAATGTTTCCAGCTGCTGTTCTGTCCCTCAGGAAGGGTGTGGGCTGCCCTTGTTTATGGAGGAGTAGCAGGAGAGGCAGAGGGGGCACCCAAAAGTAAGAGGTCTCTGCTCCAAGAGGCACCCAAATGGAGCATACAATTTCTTATCTAATACTGCTAGATAAAACTTCTTATCTAAAAATGAAGTTGTCTCTTTATTTCAAATAGCACTGGAAATCAAGACATTTAAAATTTAAGCTAAGACTGTCCCCCAGGTGGTTTGAAAAATAGTAAATACAATGGACCCTAAATATCTGATGATATTGGTTCCCAGATGCCCTCAGATACCCAGTGGCAGAGTATTTGTGCATAACGTACGCACACTCTCTCATGTGACGCAATGTAAGTGTTGTGTAAGTATTTGTTATACTCTATTATTTAGCGATAATGACAAGGAAAAAAGCCTACAAATGTTCATTACAGACAGAATTCTTTTAAAAAATATTTCTGACTTATGATGGGTTGAATCCATGGATATGGAACCCAATGCTACAGAGAACCAACTGTATATCAAACCAGAGGCTTGAAGTAGTGTCATGGGTCCAGAAACTTCAATGGCCTCCTAGTCTATTGCAATGGCAAATTCCAAGACTCAAACACATTAAGTGCCCACTATATGTTATGCATTTTCAACTTTTAAAACAACTTCACAAAACATTATCATCAGCCCCATTTTCCAGACAAGGGAAGTGAGGAGAAACTGAATAACTCAGAAATTTCCCAGGACTTTAAAGGGGTGGAGCTTTAAGCCAAGCATCTAATTCCAGAGACCTTTCCAGCAGGCACACTTCTGCTGCCTTCTCCACAAGAGGACAAAGTGAAGGGGCACCAGGCATGGGGTTTGAGACTCACTCCAGGGTCTTCCAAACCTCCATCCAGAGTCTGCTTATATATGGGTCCACCCCAAAGGGATGGTAAGAGTGGGACCTGGACTGTGTGGCACACAGAAAGGCAAGACAGAGTGCAGAGCCCTCCAACCCACAGTCCTGGGACAGTTTGGTCCAGCAGCACTTGGGCCTCCTTGTGGTCCAGTGGGTACTCACAAAGCTATTTATTTTTAAAATGTGCTTAATGCCTTTTAAGAAAGAGACAGAGAGAGAAGGAAAGAAAGGGAGAGACAGAGAGATGAGAGAGAGAGAGAGAGAGAGAGAGAGAGAGAGAGAGAGAGAGAGAGAGAGAAAACAAACCTCATTAGTATACACTGAACCGGAATCATAGCTGCTGTCTGATGTGTGTTATTTTTGGCCTAGAGTCCTGCTCCTCTGGGCCCTGTTGAGAAGCACACAGGCTCACTCCAGTGACACAGGCTGGCTGCTGTCCCCAGAGGACCCTGAGCAACACGAAGGAACGATCGCACTCTTCAGAAGACAGGGGAGGTTTAACATAAATAAACTCCCACTTAACATTTTCTCCAAAAAAGAATCCATTCATTATCTTTATTTCCGACACCGTATTTATGAATTTCCTTTCAATAGGCCCCATCAGGGCAAACGTCACAGCTCTGTGGTGAAACAGCGCACACGTATTCTTTTCATCCTGGGAAGATTAAGGCCAATGAAGAAAAGAAAGGGGGATGTGACCCCTATATTTAGCTCCCCTTACAACAGCATGTCTCACGGGTATTAAAAATAGACCCAAATCACTTGAAGACATTCTAAAAAATCAAAGACAGAATAGCTTTCCAAGAGGAAGTTTTAAATGGTTTTTTTTTTTCTGCCTTCTCCTCATTGAATTTTACTAGTGAGATTCCTAAATAGCAGAAGGTCCTTAAAACTTGAGTAAACTCCCCTGGAGAAGAGGCCAGGCCAAGGTAGCTATGGGATTTTTAACGCTGTCTTTTACCTTTCATCCCCTTCCCTTGGTTCCTAGTGGCTACTTTTTATTTTTTTTAAACTCTGGGTTGGCCCTTGGTAAAACCTGAAATAGTCTATGTAGACAAATTCTCCTTTATCAACAACCTTCCCCCGCGCCCGGGCTCTGACACTCCCAAGGTCCCTGTCAGAACAAAATCAGCTCAGATTCAATTCACTAAACAAATACGTGTTATTTGTGATGGGCCAGGCGCAGTGCCAGGCAGGGCAAAGGGAGCAGTGGGGGAGCAAAGGATGTGCCGACCTTGTCGGAGTGGGTGCCAGGTAATTCTACAAGCAAGCAGAGCTCCATGGACCACAGACAACAAATCAAAGACACGCGATGCTTCATCCAGAGGTATCAGACTACACCAGAAGCTGGAGGCAGCATTTGAAACAGAGGATGAACATAAGGATGGGAATGGGGAACTCAAAACATGTCAGCCAGGTTAGGAAAGAGGTCAGGACTGGGCTGAGTGTGATTCCTCTCCCACAAAACATGCCTGGCAAACCATGAGGAAAGAGCCTTTCAGAGCCTCTTTCCAATACTGAGGTTCACCAGGCAACTTAGGGCCTTTCCCTGAGCCTTGCGTATTCATCTGTAACAGAGGATCACACATAGTTAATAGGCTACTGAGCTGATTAAATGTTACTGTGACTAGCAGACACTCATTTGTGGGACATGGTTATGGAAAGCATTGCAGGAGCGGGTTCAGCTCCCTCAGTGGGAGCTATCTACATGTGTAAGATGTATGATATGCTCCCAAATTACACAGTACACATACTCCTGGCAGAAAGGTTTGATTCAAATTAGGGTGCAGGGAGCGCAAGACAATATGAGCTTCACTTCTGGGTATCTCATATGTTCACAAGTCTTTGAAATCTGTCTCACTTCGCAAAGAAAGCCCCACAATCACCACCAGCTTCCAATTATCAAAGCAAATATACAACCTTGAAGGAATAACTGCCACTTAATGGGACTTTATTTCAACCCAAGATGGTGGCACTTATCACACTGTGAAATCACTCATGAAGATGCTTGAAGAGTTGGGAAGCATTTTCTAATTTAAGGCAAGAGAAAATAAAAAGAGCCCAGAGAGGTGGACATAGTGGTACATCCCAGCCCTCTGGAAGGCTAAGGCTAGAGGATCGCAGGTTCAAGCCCAGCTGGGGCAAATTAGTGAGACCCTGTCTCAAGATAAGAAATAAAAACAAAGCTGGAGGTGTAGCTCAGTATGAAGGCCCTGGGTTCAATCTCCAGTATTAAAAGAGAAATAATAATAATTATTATACATGGGATAATTACAGTGAGGAAACAAATAGCCTGACATGCAAATCAGGATTAGTGGACTGATGCAGTATCTCTCAAGCTGCTGCATGGAAAACCCTCTCAATACCTTGTGAAAGTGTAGGCTCTGATTCTCCAGGTCCAGAGGGGCCCTCAAGCTCTGCATTCTCCATGTTCCAGGTGATGCCTATGGTACTGGTGCAGACCACACTTCGAATAGGAAAACAACGATGCTTTCCTAGTGTCTAAGAATGGGCCAAGTGAGAGAACCAGGAAAACCTCAAAAGAAAGAAGAACAGCTGAAAATGAATGGATGTCCAAAGAAGATGACATCCAGGCAGAATGAAAGGCAGCCAAACTGGAGGTGTAAGGACAGAGACGCAAGGTCCAGCGGGAAGGTTTTGGGAATAGAGGGCCTTCATCACCAAGTTCCAGTGCTTTACTCACAGGGACTGAGTCACTCACAACCTTTCAGAACTGTGGACTGCAAATGTTTTAGAGAGTGCTGCCATGAAAGAATGTGCTCACAGCAATTAACTATGAAGCACTAAGTCATTTCAGCAGCCTGACACAAATTATGTTCCTTACTTGAAAAATAGCTATCGATCAGCCCCTTCTTTCTTGTGCCTTCCAATACCCCGGATCAGCATTTCCATTTGTCCCCTCCTTCTCAGAGGCCCTGACACACCTAGTTAGAGTCGTCTCAAACCAAATAAAACTCCCCACACCCCGTTGTCCCTCTATTTTCTTCTATATTTTACCCTGAAAACACACAGCAAGGAAAAACCAACCCAAAAGTTTTCCCCACATATCTGCTTCCTATGAACTTCCCAGTGTCTTTTCTCCATTCATTATAGACACAAAGGCAGCAAATCAACTGATCTATCATTTCCTGTGTTGGGAGATAAGAAACTAAGAGGGCAAGAAAAGGACAGAATATAGAATTAGCTGTAAAGGATTGATTCAGCTTCGGGGACAGGTCAAAAGGGAGCACTGTGCACCTTCGGCTAGCAGCTTCAGTCTCAGAGAAGAAAAAAGAAGCTCCTGGTCTTTCAAGCATCTTTCCTTCCTCAATCTCAAGAAAAATTGTCAAGCATGTAGATCCAGCAGATTGATTGTGAAGATGGCCCCAGTGCTCCGTCCCTCCCTGCATCCTGACCTCTGCCATGTGACTCAGCAACTTCCCCCGTCAAATGGGACTCCTGGGTGCATCCTCCCACACCTTGAACCTTGGCAGCCTGTCGTCTGCTTCAGCCAGTAGAATGTGACAGTGTGTGGTTGGAGCTCAGCGGCCCTGCACTCTCTTTTCCCTCTGCCTTCCCCCAAGAGATCAAGTCTGGGCTAGCCTGAGATCACTTAAAGCACAGCCAAGGTTATCTTCTACCTGCCAGCCCCCCGCTAACCGGCCAGCTGGTGCAGACACAAAGTGAGCCTAGCCGAGCGCCGCTGAGCCTGGCTTAGCTCCACAGAATTGCACAGCCGACCCTTAGACTCCTGAGACATAATAAATGGTGGCTGTTTCGAGTCACTAAGTTTTGGAGTGTGCTTTGTGATGTAGCTTTATTTGGCCAAAACTAACTGACAGAGATTTCTTTGGGGAAACCGTGATGAAAAGGCCAGATATACAAGTAATTTCAAGAGGATACTGGCTCTCCTCTGGCAAAATTATTAAATAAACTGTAATAGCATAAGTATATCATTTATAAAAAATGCACATTAGGGAGTTCAGTAATAAAACGCATTGCTATATTAGTTTCCATTTTTCAAAGGGTTTAATCTATTAATTAGTATACCATATTAACTTGGTAAATTTTTTAATTTTGCTAGAAATTTCAAATTTAGTTGGTCATGCCTTCTTTCATGTATTCATTTCTTGAAGACTATGATGAACAGAAATCTAAGTATTCTAGGGGCTTCTGATAACACATTGATCCCTGATCTTAAGTGCTTCTATGCACCATGATTAACAAAGGCATAAACCAAGCACTCTTAAATGAATTACAAAGGCTATGATACCTTGCTGACATAGGAGGTGGTATGATCAAAATGTAAGGTAAATGTCTAAATTTAAATATATTTATGATATATATGATACATATAAAATATATATATATAAGATTTATTTGCTGACATTAGTCCTCTTAACATGCTTTCCCTGCCTCTGAATGCACTTATCCCATTGTTCTTACTACATTCTAAAGCAGTTCTAGAAGTCCTCTTTTGTGAGTGTCTTTTTGAGGTGTGATCAAAAATACAGTAAATGCTGCTGCCAAGAGCCATCCAACAGGAAGGCAAGCTTAAAAAAAAAAAAAAAAGGAAGGCAAGCTTGTGACAACACTATGGCATGTCTTCATCTAACTCACCAAATCTAATGTTGTACAGCTTTTAGCTCTTCTCCAAAGGAAAAACGACCAGAGAAGGTCAACAATTTAAATCAACTGTAGGCACAAGGCAGCCACAAGAGTGAAACTAAAGATACTCAGGAAGGAACACTTCTAGAACTGCTTCAGAAAATGATTGGAAATAAGTGAGCTCAAAGCAAGGGAGATTATTTTGAAGGGGCTTAATGGCAAGTATCTCTTACTATAATGACTTTTTAACATTTAAACATTCACTGTACTTTTGATTACACCTTGTAGCTAACATTTCAACTCTTCTCCATCTTACCAGGTCTAGAACTTTTTTCTCTTTTGTATCTGCCCTATTCTCACCCTCATTCCCCTCCCCGCACTAAGTATGCATTTTTTAATTCCAAAATATGACTAGGGAGGATTAGAGTAAATCCACACATTAATTCAAGGCAGACTTAAAATTTAAAGTGAAGAAAAAATAAGAATACCAGAAGGGTCACAAAGGGCCTCGATTAGCCTTCTGTGCAATGTATATTCTTGATTCTGCAGGTAATAGAAAGCCATGAATGATCTGTTATCAAAGTTATAGAAAGATTGTTGGGAGGAGTCAGGCATATACCAGAGGATCATGGAAGCCCCAAGAGACAGTTTCAGAAAGGATGAGACTGTCAATCGCATATGTTGCACAGAAATCTAAGAAGATAGAAACCTCTGAATTTGCCAAACAGATAGCCACTGTAAACATGGAGAGGAAAAATTCAATGAGTTACAAGAAGGGAAAGAGTGGAGTGGGTGGAGTAAGACAGTTCTCCACTACAAACTTTTCTAGGAAGGAGGCAAGTCGTGATGACCATCTACAAGGAAGATTTAAGGATGCATAACATGTGGGGTGATTAGAATCATCACTGCACCCCAGTGTTGATGAACTACTTTGCTTGGCCTAAAAATTGTAAGGATCCCGAACATTTTCAGAGTGCCTTCATGGTTGTTATTTGATGGGAAATGAGGGTGAGATCTGAAGGGCCATAAAAGAACAGGCAGGAGCCAGATTTCTTGTTCCCTTTCAGAAAGTTTAATCTCATTTACCTCCCTCATGGACAGTGACTCCATGCCAGATTTCATTTAGGGGAGGAGAAAGGTTTCTTTCTTCTACTGAATAAAACATAATTTGAAAGCTTTTGCCACATAATTTCCATGATCAGTTCTAGTTATAAAGTAACAGTATGTTACTAATTATGCTTTAAAACTTAAAGCAAAGAAAAAAATCAGGAAGTGAAAAACTAACACCTCTTGAGAAGGTAATAAATCAGTCAAGTCCTATGTATGCTGTACACATTCTAAGGATTCTCCTATTGATTTTATTGAAGGAGAAATCATTCTCCATCTTACGGATGCAGAAGCTAAGGCCCAGAAGCACTGAACACTTTGTCTGAGACCCAAGTGCTGACTCCAAAGCCTGGATTCTCTACCATTATGCTGCAGCAGTATACCTTTCTTTGCCTACACCCTGGAGTCTGAGGTTCATATATGAGACCCCCCTCCCCAACAATGGTTTCTCCATTTAAATTTCTAGAGATAACTGAATTTCATGCAGGAGTTTGGCCAGAAGATTCTGCTAAATTTAGGGACTAGAAGGGGGATATACAGAGAAGACATAGGAGGACATAGGTTGAAGAAACTGGAAACTGGAAACTGGAAAGAACTAGAAAAGGATGCAGTGGGTTTATGAAATTTAGAAATATGGTCAGAACAGAACAGAAATCTTATATTCAGAGCTATGAAAAATCACAAGAGCACACACACACACGCATGCACACACATACACATACAAACACACACACATCCTTACCAGCACACACTCACAAACACACTCAACACACACTCACATGCACAGCTGCAACTATAAATGCTGTTCCTGAAAATAACACCTAGCTAGGAAGGAGAAAAGGCACTCTTTACCGCATGTTGGAGTAGATTTCAATTGGAACAGAAGCGCCTCTGTCAAGGTGGAGAGAGGGTTCATCCCGCTGCACTCTGCTTCTCTAGCACCTTCCACAAGTCTGCCTCCTAGGAGGCACTGGATAAATATTTGTTGAACAAATGAATGTGTTACTGTGACAAAATATTTACGGAATAAGCCTTTCTATCTATTCATTCCCACCCCACCGTATGGCATCTGAAACATTAGAGTTCCCATCCATTACAAGTCTACTTTGCATTTATATGACACTTCACATTTAAAACTCACTGCTCAATTATTGAACCTCACAGCTGACCTTGAAGATAGATGTCAGGGAGTGGAATAGCCCACACCTCCCTCTCTAGGACCCTATGCAGGTGCAAGCAAGAGAGTGGAAGGAAGAGCAAGTTCAAAACAGTGGGAGAAGAAGAGAAGGGCAAGGAGGCAAGGTAGATGGAGGCCTTTCTTGCAAGTGCCTTCTCTGGTCTACTTTTGCCTCCTTAGAAGTGATGGCACAGAGCCAAAGATCCTCTTCTCCAGATGCTACAGAAGAGCTCAGCATCCCCACAGAGGAGGGAGAGAAGAAAGAAACTCCAAGAGCACAGAGAGGAGGTGAGGCGTGAGGGAGGAGGGCAACTGTCTCCCAGCAAGAGTCTCTCACTCTGCCCTCTGAGTACTCCATCTTTACAGGTGGTGAACAGATTGCTGTTCTTTGCCCTGCCCAAGTGTTCAGCTGTCAAACACAGTAAGCCTAAGCTCTTGGCCCAGATTCCAGTACACTCACCTAGCCATCTGGTCTACCCTTCCCATTTCAACTATATGGCTTAGCTTTAGGTGAAAAGACCAATGGGTACATTATTTACAAAGGAGACCCAACCAGATAAAAATAACTCTAGATTTTAACCTAAGCTCACTATGCTGATGCACTTCCAAATATCTGAGCCTATGGTTTTTAAGAATGAGCATTATGATACCAACTAGATGCTATCATACTGTCCAACATCCACATACTAAACAAATGTGTTATGTGCATGAACCAACTCCCAACAACGAAGGTAATCATGAAGTATGACAAACATGTACTAATAAAAATTAAATTTGAAAATATCAATGCCTGTCTAAATCACTTAATATAGTATTATGGGACATGAAAGCCTCAGTTCCAACCCTCCCAACATGTCCCTGGTGTTACAGTTTAGATGATCCCACAAAATTTTCATATGTGTGGAAAGTGACCAGATCATGAAAGCACTACATTCATCTGTCGATTTACCCACGGATGAGTTCAGTAGCTAAAAGCGCTGTTGGGAGATGGAACCTGGTTGTAGGAGGCACTGCCTAAAGGTGGATTCTTGCCCTAGGCTCCTCCTTTTTTCTATTTCTTGGCCTCCGTAACATAAGCAGGTTTTTGCCCCCTCTGAGGCCCCCTGCCATGCTGTTTCTGCCTTAGAGTCAGATGGCCATAGACTGAAACCCTGAGCCACAATTAACCTCTCATCCTTTAAGTTTTAGGTGTCAGGTATTTTGTCCCAGTGACAAGAAAATGACTGGAAGAAGAATCACCAAAACAAGAAAGGTCCAGATATTGGCAGCCATGGTGGCATTTTCAGACAAAGCAAGGTACTCAGGTAGAAACAAAGAGAGCATTTCCACTAACTTGATACAACAGATACAACACTATTGACGATTTCTAGAAAATCCCTAACATATGAAGTAAAGAAAAGCTTTTCTCCCCAATCTGCATTCAAATGGCTCACCGGTAGGGACTTAGCTTCCTTCCTTGTTCTAGATAGCACTCTGAATGGCTCACATGTGGAAGCTGATCTGAAAGAGTCAGGATGGAAGCCAAGCCCCTCTCTGGGAGCCATTCAGCACAGAGCGGGAGAACAAGGAGGGAAGCTAAGCCCCTACCTGTGCGTTGGCCAGGCATGCAGGCTGGGGAGCGGAGAACAGCCCCCTATCCTGACCCCATGAGCAACCAGCTGATTTGGAGGAATTGTATTGTTTGATTGATTTTGCAAGCCTAAAGCCAAGCAACTATTTAGAGGACAACAATATGCAATATAGTAACTATTGTAGATTTCCTACTATCTTATTATTGTTTTGATTCATGTTATTGCTTTGTTTTATTCCCTTTAAAATTACAGAGAAAAAAACTGAAGAAGTTAGTGGGATCCAAAATGTACAATAGGTATTGTGAAAGTGAAAGGGGAGGAAATGTCTAAAAAGGGAAGGAGTTAGCTGTTGTTAATTTCCTCTTACCTTGCTCTGAAGTCTTGTATTATTCTCATTCTTTTGTTTGATTTGGTTTTATTCTGCTTTGTTTTGTTAGATTCTATTATGTCTGATGGTATGGGCAGCTATTTTGAAGATAACAATATATGTTATGATAGCCTTTGTTGATTTTCTATTATTTTGTTTGGAATCCTGTATCATTCTCAATGTTTTGCTTTGATTGGCTTTATTCTGCTCTGTTTTATTTTATTTTATTATGCGTTATGATAGGGATAGCTCTTTTGAAGAGAACGGGGTGGGGGGGATTATGGTAGCCATTGTTGATTTTCTACTATCTTGCTTTGAAGTCCTGTATCATTCTCATTGTTTTATTTTTGATTGACTTTATTCTGTTTCATTTTGTTTGGTTTTATTCTCTTTAAAATAAAAGTTTAAAAAAGGAAAAGCTTTTCTTCACATAAAAGGAAACAGTACACATGGTAAGCATGAGAAGCACTCACAGCATGCCCCAAACCATGCAAGCTCTGCACCAACATCACCTGACTTGAATGTCTCAAGAACCCAGTGAGTTCTGTAACATCTATCTTCATTCTAAAAAGTGAATGTGACGAGGGCTCGCCAATGTTTAGCAAGTTGTTTACGTTCCTCCTATTTAAAAAGTGCAAGAATTATGTCTACAAACCAGGCACTCTTGACTTTTCATCACAGACTTTACATCATTTGAGCTGGTCATTATATACAAACAACTTAAATATTGTTTTATATACCACTGACTTTGACTTTTTGATAATGATTTTAGAGGCTGAAAGGAGAAAACACTTAGGATACTTAATTTCCTTTGTTGTTTTTCTGAGATCACACATCTTGCCCTAGGGATGTTACTGCAAACACTACTTATTACAATACTGTTTGATCTCTCAGCATTTATTGAATATCTATTGATTGTTAATAGAGAGTCCTAGTTGTTGAAAGAAGTAGAAAAGCCCCTTTCTTTTTTCACTGTTGTGCATATTGACATCATTATTTGAGGCCTTCATCTTGGCCTTATGAACATTTCCTAGACACATTCAATTCAAAGATTTGTTCTCTCTGTTGACATTTCCAATCTCCAGTAGTCCATATATTATATGAGCATCAGCTAGCAAATATATATAAAAAGATATTTTTGACACACATAAACTCACATTGCAAAAAACTTCCAAACAGCTAACTTGCTACCAGACTCTTAATAAAAAATGTGAAATCTGCTTCTAAAGGATGGCAATTAGCTACAATGATTAGACAAAACATGGTTCCACATTAAATTAAATTGATATTTAAATGTAATTGTTTTCAGCTCTGTGGTGTCAAGGTACTACATAAATCCATTATTACTACTATTTAACAGCAATGGTAACAACCGCAATAATTCAACCAAATTTTCCAAGATTGTAATTTTCAGTGCCCCAAAGAAGCTAATTGCTTTCTTGGGAGGTGGGTTAACTCTTTCAAGCCACTTGGGATCCTTTAATGAGAGTTCTAAAACAAGTCAGTTTGTTCCAAAATGCTTCCTAGGAGACAGAGTTCTACATATGTGCATGTGTGTGTTATGTTACATATATATGTGTACTATACATGTATGTGTATGTGCATTTATATAATATATATTTCTGTATGTTGTCTAAATACAGTATATATTTGAAACTATATACACTGAAGAAACATATTAATTTATACTTAGCTATATTAAGTGTGCCCAAATAATTTTATTCCATTTAAAACTAACTTAAATATCAACATTACTAAGAAGTCTATTAGTGATTCAAATATAAAATTACTCTTTAGATGAAAGAAACAAAACAATGACCGTGATGAGCTGTGCTATGGTGACTTTAACAAAAATTGAATAGTTTCTAAATGAGTAAGTTTATCTGTTCTGCTTTGCCTAAATCAGAGACTCTAAGTTAGAGATACCAAACTCCAAAGTTTCGATTGTCAGTCAAAGAAATAAAGGAACCAAATAGAGCCAGTGTTATATAAAGAAATAGCAGCAGTTGTGGCAAACTGAAGAGCCTGTACCCTGACGAAGCTGAGGATTCTTAGTTCCAGGCAGTTATTGTAGGAACGTGAACTAGAATCTCCATATGATTTCTGGTTTTTTTAAAGCAAAGCCAGAAATATATTTCTAAACTTCAAGATTATTAAAATACCATGTGAACACAGGCTAGATTTGACCCACAAGTCCGAGTTCATCCCTTTGGCCTAAATGGTTTCTGATATCCAGGATAAACAGACAGGAGAATCATCTGTAGATGCACACCTAGAGCTATTTATGAAAGTTTGTCTTGGAAACGTAGTCAGGGACAAGGCTGTCAGCTTCCAACAGGGAAAAAATATTAGACAACATCAATGTCATGGTCATTCATCACTGCTAATGTGGCTGATGATTTCTATTTCTTCTCTTGATTTTTTGCTGAACTGATCTCGCCCTGGATGCATCACTTGGAGTCACTGGTGACATAATTTCAATAGCAATCTCATCAAAACCAGTCACCCAATTCATCCACAGATTCAAATGTACTCATTATCAAGTGAGGCAAAAGAATGTCAAGGGCCATCTCTTGCCCTTCTCAACCAGAGACCACTCCACCATTAGATGTGTCACTGGCAGCCACAAGAAGCCCAGGCAAGAAAAGCTGCTAAAGATAACGCCTTACTGAAACATGGAGACTTTTGCCAATGAGAAAGCTGCACAAGGGACTATTGTGTTTAACGTGGGTATTAGATACAAACTGCTCAAATCCCATCTATTCCAGAAAGCTTCCCTGTTTCCCCCCACCCCAAAAGTCCTTTACCTTGAATTTCAGTTAGTTGGGTTTGTGTATCATTTCCAAAACTATCAGAGTTACTATCCATGTACCAGCCAAGTCTGACCTATTGTTTCTCCTACAAAACAGTTCATATGTACTTATAAGTAGGAACTACTTTTCAAATGTTCAGTAGGTAGGCTGGTGGATGCAGATGAATAGATGGACAGATGGACAGATCTAAGAAAATAGCAAGAATAGCTATGAAAAATCTTGTGCACCTTGGCCCAGATCACAAGTTTGACTAGTAGGAATATCTACTGTCCAAAAGCCATCTTATAAATTGCTTTATGATCAACCGGACAGATACAAATGTTGTTTCCACTACTCAGTACCTTGTTTGCTCCCTGCATAGAAAACAAGGGACAGAGACCCATCTCCATGTACTTCTGCAATTCTGGTAACTGACTGCTTTTTGTTGGTATTTTGGAGGAGAGAAAGGAGGTCCAACAACCCAGTTTTGGTCAGTGAAACTTAAGAAAAACCTGAAAGTTTGAAGGTTCTCAGTGGATAAAAGAAAAATGACAAAAACCTATAAACCTTTTACCCTTTCCCTTCTCTTTCTGCTTACAATGTTTAAGATCTGAGGATAAGATACTTGAAGCTGTGGCAACTATCTTGGGGCCATGGGGCAGTAAGCATGACGAGAAACACCTGAGAACACTAGAGAACCAGTATGGAAAAAAACTGTGTTCTTGGCATTATTGAGCTGATAAACTCCGGGCACACCCTGCTGCTGTTAGGTAAATAATAAATGTAGTTATGTAGTAAACAACGGTGGTTGGGTTCTCTGAATCTTTCAGTGGAAATTATTCCAAAGTGATACAGCCTTTCACGTAAAGACAGATGATAATGAACAACCACGGCCCGGATGGTAATGGAGCAGAGAAACCAGTGATCGGGTCTGAATTACTTCCACTATCCCCCCTGCAGCAAGGCGAAGACCCAGAAATAAAAGCAGAGCTTTAACTATAATAGCCCGCAGTCTCCAGCCAGGGAGGGAAGGAGTGGGTGCCACGTCTCCAAACGAGTTTCCTTCCCAAGATTGACAACCCAGGGTCTCCTTCTTTTGTTGCCCTCTGCTTCCAATCACGATCCTCTAATAGGCCTTCGGGACAATGTCTACGCAAGGCTGAAGAAACGGCTCACATTTGAATCAACAAATTGGGCCATTTGTGACTTTGTACCTCAAGTTTCACTCATCCCTGATCTGAACTACACTAAAAGCACATTATTACTGTTTAAGATGCAAACTACTGCCCTGAAAAATACTGCTTTTTACCTGAGGTGAAACCAGTTATAAATGAATGCTTGGTTGAGGGTAATGTGCGTGGGTAAATATAAATTCTTTAGAACTCTGCATAGGCCATCCTGCTAATATGATGAGGCTATACTTGCTAGTGGATTAATTACTCTTTTCTTCTAACTTAATTTATTTCATACTTTAAGAAACCAAAATGTCCAGTAGCCACTATGCTTGTGACAAAGAAACACAATAAAAGCAATTTCTCCTGTAAAAAAAAATAAAGAATTCCCGGTAATGCATTTTTGAATCCACCATACCTTCCCCTAATGAGGTTTCAGTGTGCTATAAATAACACTAATGAGACTTTGTCTTGCCCATGTAATATATTTCCTTGATATAGCCTTAGATTCTCCGTGTTGCGTGGAAAACTAACAGCCTCTGAAGGAAATGTCGTCCAATAGCACATTAAAACGAAAAGCACAATTAAATATAAATGAATTCCATAATTTAATTGCACAATTGTCGCTTTAAAAAATTCAGAAGAAAAGTAATGATGTCATTTTTTTTAAATCGGTAAATAATAAAAGTGCTTGTGGGGATGGTACGATATTTAAATAAACATTTTTCTGGTAAAGGGTAGGTAACAGTGACAGTCACACATGCTTGGGAAAATCCTGTGGCTGGCAAAGCACTCCGGACTGCGACATAGATCATTCTGCCCACGTGATACTACGTTAAAACAAACATCTTGATTTCGATCTTATCCTGAAAGTTTATGCCGTGTTTAGAGGGCTTTCTGATTCTAAGCACTATCAACTGAGCTTCATATTATTCCAGTTAAAATTGAATACAGCACAGCAGTGTACCTAACAGCCACTGCCACCCGTTCTCAGTAAAAGGAGCGCTCTATGTGACTGCCAGAGATATAATCATTTTCTTATACTGATGACTTTGCACTTTAATGCTGACAAAGTACTAGAAAGTCATTAATGGCTATTCTTTGGTTCCCTCTGATCCAGAGACTGACCCAGCACATCCTCCCTTTGATTGTCAACCCTGATAAGATCAGAGACAAGAAATTTTAGAAGATCTAAGGGTAGCCTTGGGTTTCACTGGACATTGATTTTTATTCAATTCCAATCAAGAACATACCCAAGAATTTACTTACTCGGTTCCAGCATTATGGGGAGGATAATGGGAGGAAGAGGCTTTTTAATTCTGCATTAGTGATTATCTTGCCTTCCAGTTATTGGAGCTGACACAAGCAGATGAGAGAAAAGACCTCACACAGCCACCTAAGTGAGTTTTCTGATAGAGCACACTGATGCATCAAAATACCCTAAGCAGGTCTGCACTTTTGTTTTCATTGTTATTTGTGCCTGATATTTACAGCAAATTGAGTAGATGATTTTCATTTATTTTATCTTGTTTAACCCTCCAACGAGATAGCTCACTTATTCATTTTCTCTTTCATTGTTTTAAGAAATATTTATGGACCTCCCTGTCTGCTGCAGGCTTGGTTCTAAGGGTTGGGTATTATTTCATTACCAAGATTATGATAATTCCACTTTCTGGAGCTGATACTATATGTATGGGATCACAGATAATCATTGTGTATAAAATGAAAGGATCGTTTCCAAGAAAGACAAATGCCACAAAGAATATGAATGAAAATAATGCAATAGAGTCTCAAGACCAACATAGTCAAGGAAGATTTCCCTGGGAGCTTACTTCTAAGCATAAGGAACAACCAGCTGATGTGAAGATAGAGAAGGGCAACCCTACAGAAAAAATGGTTCATGCAAAGGCTTGGTGAGGAGAGCAAATTCAGCAAGGATCCAAGGAATGTTGAGAAAGAGGCAACATGCCTTCCGTGGTTCCTGTCTGACAAAAGATGAAACCGAAGCCCCAGTGAGATTCTGTGAAACCCCATCAATCTCAAACTCATACCTTCAGATTGCCCTACCTCTCCCCTACACCACAACTCCACCCTTAGGCTGAAAGATTCCTCTGTGGCCTTTAGTAGAGTTCCCAGCAATCCTTGAGGAATCCACCCTTGGAAGGGCACTGTGTTCTCCAATTGGGTTCTCTCTGCCTTCACAAAGTTAAAAAAAAAATCAATGGCTATAATCTCATATGGTGAAGTTCATAGCTAGTCATTAGGGGAAAAAAGTTTTAGACTGCTCTGAAAGGATTATATTTGTACTGAGCGAGGGTTATCCCAGAAGGCTTTTGGAATCTTAGAGCAATAATATCCTTATAAATAGAGAGCTTTCCACTTTTCCAAGGAGATCAAGTGGCCTAGATTCAAGTCCCGCCAATACCTTTACCAGCTACGTGACCTTGAGTGCATGCTGTACCTTAATTTTCTCTTCAACAAAGCAGAGCTAACAGCAGATGCACGATTTCTATGACCATTAAATCCAGGAAACCCAAGTGAGATGCCAGTGCAGACTTGACTAAATGCATACTGAGCTCACTGGGTGTGGAGCAAAGACCAAAAAAATAGCAAAAAAAAAAAAAACCCACTTTCTCTCTTGCTTGCCTTAATTTTGAAGGCCCTCATAGAGGGCAACTTTGACTTGTTTCCCATTTGCCATTTGCCTGTCTCTCTTGCCCATGTGCTCAGTGGGCAGGGTGTGTTTCTGGACAATGAACTTTCAGAGGCACCTATATATCAGGCGTTCCCACTGGGAGCTCAGTAGCCCTTGCAGAAAATCACTGCCCCACCCATAAATACCCACGACTTGCTGTGAAGACAAGACCAGATGACAGATATAAGGACGCTGTGGAACTAGAAAGCCCTTCGGAGGAACAAGACATGATAACTATTAATAATCAACAATAATCATAAGGAAGATGAGGAGGTGCTAGATGAATCCTTCGCACGGTGCTGGAATGCTCAGCTAAAAGCTCTAAGCTTTTCTTGCAGTCTCCTCACTGAAGTCGCCATTGTGTCACACGACTTGGGCCTCATTTATGATCTCGAGGTTGCCACAGCACAATCTCTTTTGAGGCAGCCTCTGGAATTCCACACGACAGGGAGCAACAGCTGTGTGCGGCCGGCCCATCATTCATCTTGGCTCTCCCTGCAATAACTCAAAAAGCCCGTGATCACTTGGAAACCACCTCTGATCCATTGGAGGCAGTGGCAGACTGAATTTACAACAAAGCCCTGCCTGCAGAAATCTTCCTGTCACCTGCCGGCCACATAAACCATTAGCATCCCAGCCATAACGTGCGGTCAATGAGCTACAGGGGCATTTCAAAACTGAGCACTTGGCTGCTATTTATGAGCCAAGTCAGGGACTCCAGCAGCTCTCTGATTTTCTTGTCAGCCTGCCAGACAGAACCTACAAAGAACAGCTGTGTTACCCACCCTCCTATGGTAGGAACATTTGAAGAAAATTAAAAAGAAAAATCCCTGAATGTTGAAGGGTGCTGCTCCTCGATGCGTGTGTCTCCTTGTAGTGATTCCCTGACCTCCCTCTGCTAACAGAAAACGGCAGTGGAGCATCATCTGTGTCTAACTGCCTACACAGCTCTCACCAAAGGCAAACTACAGTGGAATATTATTATTTTTAGAACACTACCCGGTTTTAACATTTTATCAGCCACGTGGTCTCTAGAACCACAATGGTCCTTAAATGAACCATTTCCCCCATTCTCAGAAACAGATAAATATAGAGACATATATATATAAAAATATATATATATGTCTCTATATATACATATATATAATAGACCCTTTCCCTTTAGGCAGGCTGATAAAAATATGCTCAAAAGCTGTATCCACATCTATTTATAAGTATAACATATACACTTGGGATATTTAAAGTGTTTATTGGTCATTCATAATAGTTTTTTCCACTTGCATAGAAAATCAAGTAGAGGTCAACACAATGAAACATTTTCTAAGTCACTGCTGTTTATTAGGAAGTTCAGAATAATAGGCTCCAACCTGAAAAAAAAATGTCAATGCAATCTAAAAATAACAAAAGGTGCATAACAAATTTGTCCTCATTTTGTTCTTAATAGGAGGTGTTTCTAGTGCATTGGCAAGAATGACCTATCAAATGCATCACCTTGTACAGTCAATTTATTCCTTTATCAGGCAGTCACTGGAGACGGATTTTGTTTTGCATTGTCTCAACATAAAATGCAATGCCAAGCCTGCTTTCCTGATGTGGCCTGGGAGGCTCTTTTGTCAGGAAATGTTTCTAAAAGATGTTTGATCAAAATGAAGGAGATGAGACATGGACCCTTCCCTTCGCTCTCTCTCCCAAGGCAGCCCCCACCTTTGGAAAACAAATCTTCTCCTTGGAGGAGCCAGGCATCAGGCCCGAAGGAAGACCAGCCCCCTTTGTCTCTCCTGGCCCCATTTCACCAGAACCATAGCCAGAACGCTTCTCAAAAATTAACTGTTTCCCTAGGCATGAAAATCTTACTTCTAGAAAGCAGGAATTATCCTTCCTGTTTCTCAGTTAAAAACTGGAGGGAGAAGAGATAAAGGGGGCACCTCTGTGGTCACTGGCATCCAGCTGTCAAGAGTTCAAATCAGCATCTGGGGAGGAAGCCTGAAGGGCCACTCTCTCATTTGCACCTCATTTCTGTAACAAGTCTGAAGATAAACTACAGGCCTAGCTGACTCTACAATATAGTACACACTTGGCAAAAAGAAAATTATAGATAGCAACTGGTTGGCAAGTTTTAATTCAGATAATATGTTGCATGATTTAATAGAGACAGAAAGAAAAGAAAAAATGAATGCAGCCATTTCTCTGAGATAACTTGAGGTATAAGTGACTGTATGAGTCACCTTCTACTCCCTACGCCCCACCAAAATCTACCTCCTCTTTGCATACTCTCAGACACATCCAAACTCATCTTCTCATACTTATAAAAGGTGCCTGGAATCCCTCCATATGCAACACATTCCTTGAATCTTCAGTCCTTTTTTTAGTTCTCACAAGTACTCTTCTTAGGTTGCACATATCTCTGGGACAGATGACATCCTAACAGGCCCAGGAATCATATAAGAACCAGAGCAAGGCAGCCAAGGGTGGAAGAGGAATCAAAACACCTCACAGACATAAAATGCCTGTGATGTACCAGGGAGGACCATCTCATGTAATCTTTGCAAAAAGATCTTTTAAACGAGACATTAGTGTTACCAGCTTGTCGGAGAGAAACTGGAGGCTCCCTGGCTCAGCCAGTTGGTGAGCAATGAACCACAGTTTGTCTCTTTGGCATGCTCCGTGTCACAGGGACATCATGACAGAGAAAATAAGGAGACCATCACCAGCCCCTACCAAATTATTCCTCCCCATCCAGGCTGGCCAAGAAGGAGGGGACAGAAATGGCTCAGAATTAGCAAATAAACAACTCTACAGATACCATTTGAGCCAACAACACTATATTCATAATTGAGATTTATTGATCACCTACTACATTTTGATCCCCCTTCTACATTAGGTATCTCATTTATTCTGCTAAAGCCTAGACTTAAGCCTTGCCCCCATTTTCCAGATGAAAAACTCAAGAGTCAGAGAGAACAAGTTGTCTGCAATAGCTCTAACAGCTATTAAATGTCTGCTATGATTACAATGTCTTGCATTCCCCTGAAAAATGCATGTTAAAATCCAAGGTGGTGGTAATAAGAGGTGGGGTTTTTGAGAGGTGACTGGTTCATGGGGGCAGAGGCCTCAAGAATGAGATCAGTGTCCCAATTAAAGGCTCCAGAGAGACATGATGCTATTCTCACAATGGACGGACACAGCAAGAAGCTATCACCTAGACACGAGAAAGAAACCCTCACCAGATGCCTATCTACCTTGCTCTGCAACTTCCCAGGTTTCAGAAGTGTGACAAATAAATTTCTGCTGTTTGTAAGCCACAAAGTCTGTGGGATTTGTTACAGCTGCCTGCATTAGGGTGGCAGCAAAGCTTGGATCCAAGGCAGTCACTGGCCTCTGCTCTGCTCTCCCCAGTAGCAACAGCATGAAATAACCCAGCAAGCTAGAGACTAGCTCACCTCTCAGTATCTCCTCTGGGACCTTCAGTGAGGCTGCACCAGGAGCCCCAGCACCTGCATGGCCAATGTCCTTGGGTACTAGTCAGGGACCATCCCCTCCAGAAAGGCAGCATTGGCCAGGAAGAAGCTATTCAGTGGAAGAAGACTTCAGGTGGCAGGAGCAATTTCCTCTTTCCATCCTTCTTTTTCTGGGGTACCAGAATACCAAACAGCCCTGCCTTCAGGAGCCTCTGAGTAGGATCTTGGGTTTGAGGGTCCCCTTCACAAGACTCCCTGGCTCTGCTCCTGCTCCATGTACAGGAATTGTCCAAGCACAATTGCTCAGGCTGGAGTGAGATCACAGCAAAATTACTAAGGACCACACAAGGTACTGAGTGGGAGGCTAAGCAAACTTAACTCCCCCATGGACCCCTCTAGCCCCAGCAACTGTCCCTGGCAGTGTGGGTCACCTCTGCCCTGTCTGCACTCTTTCTGGACATCCCATAGGACAAGGAAAAGAACTGCAGAGAAAACCAGGAGCCCTATCCACAGCTATATATTTTAAATAGCATCTCCTCTCTGCAGCCTTACGTGGGAGGGAAACATATGGTCCTACATTCATTATACTCCTGAGTTTAGGTTTGAAACATCATATTTTCATTACAAATAAGCTTTGATGACACTGCCTATTGCAATGATTTCAACGCATGGTTAATTTTATCTGCGGCAGTGGTGAGAGTGGCATACCAATTTACTGCCAAAAGAGAACAATCCGATTTTAGCATCTTAACCCTGAACTCGAGTTCCCTTTGTTCCCGAGAACCTTGTTTTAGCAAGACTCAAGACCTAAAGTGCCTGGGAAGAGCATGTCACTGATGCTGACTCAAAGGGGTGGAAAAGTCGAGGGAGAAAGAAACAAGCAGAAGAAGCACTTATACTCATAATTGGTAGTGGGGGCAGGTAGGGCAAGAAACAGCAGAAGGGTTGGCCTCCATGTGACAGTGTGCTTAGAACTTCAGCGCGCATAGCAAGCCCTCTCAACTTGGCTGGCGATCCAGGGACAGCAGACCTATTTGTGAGGTTCCTTTCTGCTGCTTCTGACTTCAGGCCAAGCCAGGAAGCAGCAAGAAAGGGCTCCCTCATGGAGCACTTTGTTCTGGGCCAGGAAGTTTAGAGAAAAACTGAAACATGGAAGAATGTCACTGGTGGATAGGGGCAGAGAGAAAGGTGCTCTAAGGTACTCTGACTTCTTAGCCCCTTTGTGTGGCGAGAGACAGACAGAGCTGGACAACCACGTTCATAGCTAATTTGTTTTTCTTTTTTGCCACCCTATTACTTGAAAAGCTTTTCTGCAGCCATTGGACTCCACTGTATTTTATGGATGCTGTATTTACTATAATTCTTCAATCATTCAACAAATATATAATTAACACCTGCCAGGAACCATAAAGCACTGGGGAAAATGAGGTACTGTGGGCATGGTCTCTCTTAGCATCTCAGAACAAACCTGGGACATAAAAGTGGAATTAACCAATTGCAGAGATGGGCTAAATTGTTCAACTATACCAATAATTTTGAAAAAGAAGTATCTGATTCCTACTAGTGGCTTAGGAAGTCCTTTGAGAATGTGGTTAAATAGAAGATGAATCCTGAAAGATTAAGAGTTAACTAGAGTGAGGCCACCAGAAAAACCAGCCCTTATGATGGCCCAGAGGCTAAAAGCAACTCAGCTGACATTTTAGGAACTATAAGTACACAGGACCTCAGGATAATGTGTCACACAATAATGTGGCTTTGGGTATAATTAGGAATTGGCTCTTGCTTTTTGTACAGTCCCAGTGGTCGGGTAACAAAGGATGAATTTCTTTGGGGGAGGTGGTATGTGTGTGTTTGTGTGTGTGTGGTGTTCATGTGCATGCTAGAGAGATTGACAGGTGGGTCCCCAAATATTTCCCAATCTAATTCCTCCAGATAAAGCCAATAAAAAGGATGACAACTAGAGATTCCTGGAACCACTATAGCTATCCTGCAGTCCCAGACAACACATAGGGTTCCTCTACCAAATAAGACAGAGCAGACCTTTACCACCGGGTGGTACCAAACTACAGATGGGACTGGGATGCCATTGGCTCTTGCAGAAAAATCTCCGAATCTGGAGTGTCTGGCTGCACAGGTTCTTCCCAGTCGTGCCATGTGCCTCATACCTCATGCTTGTTCCCACCTTGCTTCCCACATTTGACTATTTGGAACCTTCTCCTCACATTGGGTATGATTTTGTTTGTGAGTCCAGTGTGAATAGTATAAAGAGCAGCAGGGTGGCTGAAGTGCAAGGTAGAGATAAACACACAATTGAATCCCTAATTAATCAGAGATGCACATTTTATGCTAAAGCATTCAAACATTATCTTTGGATGCAACAGGGAGCCCATGAGTGACTTGTAATTTAAGAACTCAAAGCTAAGACAATGAACAGATGCAGTTTGGCCTGTGAAAGCTTTTCAAGTCATTTTGCTTAAACTTGGATCTCCAGCTTCCCTTAAGAAAGCAGCACTGAGTTTCCCATTAGTGAGAACAGCACTGCTCCACTGGGACGAAGTGTTCTCCCACTGCCCATGGGCACAGCCCCACCTCGCAGCTCCATGCCTTGATGCCTTTGTCAAGCCTGATCCCTGTAGGAAACTAAGTTTGCTAGAAGGAAAGAAAGAAAAGAAAGAAAGAGAGAAAGAAAGAAGAAGGAAGGAAGGAAGGAAGGAAGGAAGGAAGGAAGGAAGGAAGGAAAGAAAGAAAGAAAGAAAGAAAGAAAGAAGCCACAGAATCAAATTTGCATGTTAAAAAGTTCACTGAAGGCACAGTGCTGTGCACAGGGACAGGATAGGGAAAGATTAGAGGCAGAAGAACCTGTTGGAAGGTTATAATAACCATCAAAATTCTACATGCAGAACCTAAGGAAAGATGGCAGAAATAGCGACACACACCACCTCCAAACCCCACACCAGAGCTGGATATGCTATCTCACAGCGCTAACCCATAACCCCATAATCTAAATGCAAATGTCGAGGTGCCACAGCAGCACCACCATTTGACAATACGGATGGGAAGCACAATATATATTGAGGCAAACACACCAGTCAGAAGTAAAGTAAATTAATAGGATGGCTTAGCTGGGATCACAAATGAATCACTCCAAAAGCAATTTTGTCCTGTTGCAAAATGAGATAGACACCTACTTGCCAGTTATTTCAGGAATAACACAAATCAGCCCATCTGTCTTAATTCAGTGGTGCTCATCATACATTTTTAAAGTTATCACTTCCTGAAGAGTCATCCTATTGATGCCAATAGATGTTTCATGGTGACAGTTGGTGCCATGACCTGCAATCTGGGTGTCACTTCAGAGCAGTCTGGAAACCCTGAGCACCACCGTCTGCACCGGAAGTGGCTTGCTCTCTAACAGCAGGGGAGGGAGACTGCTGGGTTACTGGCCAGATACAGTCTTCAGGTGACAGTGACAATGGAGAGGGAGCTGAAGGTAGAAGCGTGTTTTTAAGAAAGGAGCTGCAAATGTTAGCACAGAGGACAATTTGCTGCAAACCAAATTACTAATCAATATCTGATAGCGGGACACACCGTCCGCCACCGCTGTCACAGCTATTCTCAATCTGTGATGAGAAAAGCTAGAAAGAGAGACTGCTCAGTTTAAATTTTATTCGTGTTTTGTATTCAGACATAAATAAGATTGCTGATTATATCACTGTCTCAGATTTATGGTAAACACAAGAGAGCACAAGAATTTCAGAAATCCTCCCTGGGTCTTGCAATTCCTTAAAGGAAATACTTCTCACTTCCTCCTTGAATGGAAGAAAACATAGAATGAGAATTAGTCCAGAAAACTCCTGAAATCACAGTCAGGGATTTTCTATGGCTTCATGCAAATACTGGGTTAGAGAGCCTAAGGCTCAGATCAGGCGTGTAGAAAGATCTCCAAATATGTTTTATGACCAGCACAAACTGCCTGCAGAATAATGATCTTCTGTTATATAGTGTCCAGCAATGATATTTTATACATCTTAAATTAATCATGATGGGGTTCACATAATTAACTCCCACTTATCATTATTATCCTGGGCTCTCGAGAAGCTTGCCAGGTCCTCCCTCCATGAGAGTGCCAACAAAATGCCTATAAATTCATTTTTGTCACAGAGGGCAAATACAGAACGGCTTCCTCTCATCCATATCTCTAAGGTGGTCTCCAAGCAAATACCACCTTTTTGACTGCAACCTACAGCTGCGGATCCCTGGCCTATGAGTCCTACAGAGGAGCTCCATGTACCTCAAACCATCTGCCATTGATCCCCAAAATATCCGTCTTGGGGACCCTCTCTTCCGACAGAAATAGTTCTACCAGTCAAGCAACTCATTTATTTTTTTCCTTCTCCTATTCTGCACCCTCTCTCCTATACTTGTAATTATCTGTACAGGACACACCAGCAATTTATAAACAATAGCATCAAATCTTCAAAGTTGCTAAAAAGTTTTACAGACCATTAGAGGTTGATGGAAGAAGAGGGGAGAAGGACAGATACCCTTCCCCAAATGTATCAAATGTGCCTTACTTTCACAGTGGGGCAGCTAGTTCTCTGGTTTGTCCAGGCAAGCTGAGGGGGGACGTGATTCATGTACCTCACTGGCCCACTCTTCACTCTCTATGTGGGATTCCCAGCGAACTTGAATACATCAGTCAATACCTTCCCTCACCTCGGTGAGGATGAGCAGAGAAGTCCAATTTCTATAAATCTTTGGCTGGTTTTGAAGTAAAGTTTGTTCCTAAGATTCAGTGTCCTAGAGAGGTAGTCATCATTGTTCCTGTTTTACAGATGAGGGGAAAAACTAAAGGGAAGAGAGTTAAGTGACTTGTCAATGGTAGTGACAGCAGATTGTCCAGTGGCACAGCCCAACCCAATTCAAATCCAGATGTCGTTGGCTTGCAATCCAGTGTAGATGCCAACAGTGCATCATTTGAAAATGATTAACTTATCCTCCGTTGGTAAATATGGAAATAGTAATTAAACTCATTAGCTGGTGCTGGGTTCTCCTCTCCATCCCCATACACATGATTCTTTTTTGTATGGGTAAAAAGTTCTTCTACATTAACTAATCAGTAATGTCCTTCGCAGTTTGAAATTATACAAGGAGACAAACTTGTTTCTTTAGTTCTTCGCCTATAAATGAGCTACCTGACAGTGAACAGATGAATCAGGATGTGTGACCTCAAGAGGACTGAGCAGAAGCCTAGAAGCAGACAGAGGTGAGCACTTTCCTGAGTCACCCGAGGACAAGTGAGTCTTCAGGGACTGTTTTCCCGGCCTTTTCCTTCTGCCCAAAGACAACGTTTCCGCGGCTGTCTGATGATGGCAGGAGGTCCCAAAGGCTTGCCCCACATACATCAAATGGTCAGAAGAGGCAGAAAGTGTGGAGTGCACCGGGGGCCTGACAACTTTATTGATGTGAACTGTGACTTCCTGAGGGCTGTGATCCAGCAGCCACTGCCTGGAACTTTCATTTCTGGAGCCTCAGCTCTCTCTGCTCCAGTGAAGGAGCCATCACAGCGCTGGCCAACCAGCCAATTTCTCAGATACAATTACTTTTTCATAATGAGGTTCAAGAAAGCTCAGGGCAACAGGACTCCTCGGATCCACACATCACACACACAGCCCTTCTCCCCAGCTTGTGTTTGCTAAAGGACGAGTCAGCCTGGGTGGCCATTTTCCATCCCTGCACCAAGCTGTGGGTCACCGGCTGCCCAGCCTCCCTCTCGTAATGCAGGTGACCTCTGGAAGTCCTGGATCACAGCTGACTAAATGAACTGGATAATTAAAAGAGGGGATGAGCCATGCCTGGAGATTTTGTCTGCCTCATCAAGAACACGGTGCCCTTTTTATCAATCTACTTGGTTTTTGTTTTTATTTTTCTCCCTTTGAAAAATGATTAGCCTTGAGAAACTTCCTAACCATGGCACCATCCACCATTAGCTGTCAAGGCCAGAGTACTTAAAAAGTTTTGAATCGCCGTGTACTTAGAGGATGCAAGTAATAAAAACTAGGAAGGTGAGCACAGGGATCAGTAGCTTTTTCACATCCAAAACCAAACCCCTGAAGCTTTCTTCCAAATCTGAGGATTCTCTACCATGTCAAGAATTTGTTTAGCAATGCTATGATCTGGTGACAATATAATGTGAGTGGGTCATTCTTCGTGTATCAGAGTCTCTGTACATTTCCCAAGAATGCATAATCAGGGATACTAAACTGAGCCTGAAGGAGAGTTACTCCCTATCTCACTGAACAGCATTGCATTAGCATTAGGGGACAGGAGCTATGCTGTGTCTGGATGAGTTCCATAAACGCAATGATACATCAACACATCGGTAAAGGTGCCATTATAGAAAACAGCAGCAACAATAAGGAAACGCCCAAGAATCCTGTCACAAAGGACCACTAAGGACATCAAAATCTAACTAAGTCACACAAAATCTAACTAAGTCCCAGAAAATAGAATCGGAAAATAATTTGTTTTCAAAATGTTTCCATGTTTATTGTAGCTTTAAAATTAATATTTATAGCAAATACAAATTCCAAATACATCTGTTGAACTCAGCTCTCCAGTTACTTTGTCTCTACACCTGACTTGGAATAATCCTCCTTCCATCTTAGCAGCCTCCCTCAACATCTATTACAGGGAAGAAGCAGCGGTAAGGACAGCCTGGGCTGCTACTCCTGAGCCCAAAGCCCAGGTTTTTACCAAACGATGTGCATATTTCTCCAGGACATAACACCGTCAACTGATACATCATTTCAAACACTGAATTGCTGTCTTAAAGATGAATAGACTGTAGTTTAATAAGATCAAGTGATTTTTTGGGTAAAAACAATAAGAGGACAGACTCACTTTTGACCATGAACTATCTTACTAGAAGTCACCTTTCTGAGCTTTCTATAAATGTGTCATCACCTCCAAGTCACAGCACATCTCCAGGTCTGAATTTCCTAATCTGTAAAATAGGAGGACTTCTTCTAAATCCACCTCTAGCTCCAATGTTATGCTTCGGTACATAAAAATGAACTCACACCACAAGCTATCCAAGACCCATGGGCAAGATGTGGTCCACACCCCTTAGGACAGAGCACCGGTCCTACCCTCTGGCTCACCTTGCAGGCACCCACCTCCTTCCTGAACCCAGCCCAGTGTGCTGAGCCTTCGGGTCTACACTTTGTCCCCCCCACCAAACGCGCTCTCCCTCTACCACTCTGCACCCAGCAAAACAAGCAGAGCTTTTCCCACCTACTTCCTACAGAAAATGTCTCCTGCACCCTCCAGACAGAATAGGCTTCATGGTCACCAGCCCTTCACTGCCCCTCTGTCATGTACCCTGTGCCCCTCCTCAGCTCTCAGAAAGATGTGTCTTTGGTACCTAACACAGTGTCAGGCACATAGCATCTCTTTGATAAATGTCTCTTGAATGATTGGAACAAAACAATTATAGTCTGAGAAAGTGTTTAAAACAATTTTAATATGAGAGCCAAGGTTATGGCTAGCACCAAAAGCACAATCCACTGATTGAGTTAATTAAAAAATGACTTTACTAATTCTACCAGCACTCACCACTACAACTACATTTAGCCAACAGAAGGCAAATGAACGTCTCAGAAGTGCCAGGCACTGTTCCTTGGATTGCCTCATGCCAGTGACTAAAAGGTGACCTATGCCAAGTAAATGAGTATGCTAGGCACCCAGGTGACAGGTAGGTAGAGCATGTTAGTAACTATACTTCAGTACGACACACGTGAGAAGAGAAAAACTTCTCACCATACCACCAAAAAAAGGCAGGGTTAAGTACCCTCCCTAATATGTCCCCAACTAATGAGATTAGACACATGGGAGGAAACCATCACTGTGATTCTGTAGGTTTTCTCCTCTACAGTTTATATAACTAGCCAAACAAATTAAAACCACATTTGGTTAAAACACTACAAGTGAAAATAAAAATAAAATAAGAATGTGATGTACAGTAAAGGGGACTTTGGTTCTTTTTTTTAAAAAGGCATTTAAAATAAGCCAATTAATGTTGAAGACAAGATCAGAAAGGAAGCTGTTTCTTTTCAGAGCTTTAGAAAGAACCATTTTGTATACAAACACACCTCTCAGGAAGTGAGCAGAGGCCAGCAGCTCAGCTATGTGAATTACAAATCATCTCACTGAACTGGTAAACATGAGCTCTCCGGATGGCACGGCAAGATTTTCATGCTCATCTGAAAGTCACAAACCAACACTGATGTTAAGATGTGGCCCAGTGCAAGCTCTTCAGTAATTCGTAGTGGCACTTCTCTGAATTTGTCTCTCATAGGTCTGAGAGCTGAGGAAGATATTTTGCTGCATTAGTCCACTGACTGCTTCCAACAACCTGAAGAGGGAAGAGTTGTCATTATTTCTATTTTGAAAAGGGGGAAACTGAGGCAGAAATATTAACTATTAAACAACACACCCATTGGGAGGCTCCTACAAGTGGTAGTGTCAAACTTGTCTCTGTTCTTTCTAAAAAACACATCTTCCACGCCTCAGTGTGCCATATTACCTTGGTGGGCCTTTACATATCAGAATAAAAAAATTCCAATTATCAGAATCTGTAAGCAAGCGTATTCCTGTTTAATGAAAAGACAGTCACTGTCATAAAGTCCATTTTGAAGATGCATCAAGTTCTGATGACTTTGCAGAGACCATGCACAGTGCCTTCCCTCTAATTAGTTACACAGTACAGGGCTCTAAGCCTATAGCAGCAGCTCACAATATTGTCACCATCACATTGTTCAGTCAGCAACTGGACCTCCATGACTTCCTTCTCTCCACGTGCGCTTCGGTTACCAAGAGAAACCTGAGAGGCCGCTAATGCAAAACTCATCTCATGCAAAGTGTTCTTTCCCTCTGCTGCTTGGTCTCCCAAAACTGACCTTCGTATTGGGGTCTCGAGGAGAAACCCTGTGATTTAAAACTTCATTCAAAATCTGACGCAAGGGGTTTCCCAGCTATTCACAGCTATCCACACTTTAGCATTTACAGTTCAGGTTTTTTTTTCCCCCTAGACAAACGACATCCTTTCAAAAAGTTCCTCTGGTACCTTCCTCACTTGACCTATCTAATTTAGAGCGGTCCACAGGGCCAGCTCAGTGGTAACTTCGCTCTGTGATAGCTGATACACAGGCATACGTTACTGCTGACATTTAACAACATTCCTCACAGTTTGTGTGAGTACATGGTAAACAGATGCTATGGGATTTTTTTTTTTACCCATTATCAGTCATCTCTGAAGACTGCAGTCATGAGACAGGTTTTTGAGACTTTTGGTCTAACAGCGAGAGATTTATTTTTAATAGAATATTGCTATTATGGTACAAAATGGCATTTGGTGTTTATTGTTTTTGCCCTCTGGCAAGGCAGTTCAACTTGGTGGGTTACTGTGGAGCCCTGTAACTCCTATTCTTTCTGTTACTCTGTTGTGGTTTTTTGGGGGGGAGGGGGGGATTGCAGACTTTTATGAACTATTTGATTAAAGTACCTCCATCTGAATGCAGATTAAAAGTTCTAACACCTGAGAGCTCAAAACCAATGAATATTTATACCAAAACCAGCAGATGAATACACTCTAAATCTTCAAATGCAAGTCTAGTCATGGGTTTTATCTTATTTTAGGACTTACTTTTTATTAAAATGAACTCTTGCATATTTACACTACAGGAATAAATGCTATTTGCAAGCACAATACAGCAGAGACCTTACAAATTCATTGCCTCCAGGGAAAGCAACTCTTCCTACAGGAGATTTTTATTTCTCCATTGGGTCTTCCTTGAAGAGGGGTTTCCTTGTAGATGATTGGCATAATTTGGGAACCAGGAAACATACTTGCTTGGGGAAATTATTCATTTAGTGGCCAAGACAATCCTACCGACCTCCCCAGATGGGAATTTGTGTTGATTTAACAATATTTCTCCTCTCATTGAAAAATGCTTCCCAGACTACTTTTCCAAAAGGCAGAGATTTATACAAGCAAGTGCGAGAGAATGTCATTTTAGCAACGAGTATATTTGCCTTCTCATCAGCTGGATGAGCACACTGTGGTTTTATGGTTAACATCCCAGTTAACAGTCAAAAGGTGCTTCTTTTACCAGAATGAGGAGCAAGCTGAAGATGTACCCTAATAATCAGCCCCTTCGGAAGACAATCAGGTCTCACCAACAGTGGCCTGCAGAACATTTAGCCCTAAAGGGTCAGAGTTGCATAGTCAGCCACAGTCTGGGACTGGCAAGCCTAGATGCTAACCTTACCTTAGTTAATGTTGTCACCAACCAGTATCCCATGATAAGCAAATGACTCCCAAACACATTTAAAGTGATTATTTCAACGACAGAAATGTTCCATTCTAGCCCATTACATCCTTAACCTCTTTGCAGCCTCTTGATGTTCATTAAAAACCAATAAACTCCACATGAAAATCCAAGTGGAGTTCTCAAACCTAAGAGAAATACAGCTTCTGCCTGAAACCACCGCGTGTCTTGAGACACACATGCCCCCACGTTAGGAGGCCTCTGAATGTGCACATTTGCCATCTTGCTCCTGAACTTATTCCTTCTTCTTCATAAAGTAAGTTTAGAGATAAATGTTTACAAATCAACCCAGTCATCATTTCTTCATTTTAATGCTTAAACGCTTCATTTTGATTGCTGCCTTTTTGACATTTCACCAAGGAAATATGTTTGCGTGTTTGCAATGCCATTGAATCAGCAATTAGATATCCATATTCCAGATGTCATGAGATTTTGCAGTGCATCTCCCAGTAAAATTTATTTCTGAACTTAAAGGGAAAAAAGAACCAAATGTACCTCATATAAATTAAGCACATTATCCTTATTTTTCTAATTGCTACATTGCACACAGTAAGGGCTTCTGAGGTTGTTAATTCAGGGATTTCCCATCATTCTGCATGATATTTTTCTTGCAATGAATACAACTTTGAATTATTTATAGAAAGTACTCCTGCATTTTGATTCACTACTAGTCTTTCTCTAGTGAAACAGGAAGCATAGACAGAAGTTGAGTTCTTAGCAGCACTCTCCGTTCTCCAGCCCTGGCACTCTGGCTAGCACAAGAAATTTATTGCCCAAAGTGGACAAAGAAAAATGTAGTTCTGGTCTCACGCATGTCTTCTGTAAGACTTTTTGAACTTCTCAACTCCCTTTTGGCAGATCTCACATTGCTACGATTCAGCTCTTCCACTTGGGACCTGCTAGGAACTACTGTTTCTGTGGCCTGTTGACTGTCGTGTGTCATTTCAAAGCAATCCATTGCCAACTGTCTTCTGTCACTCCTTGGCAAATCACACACACAGCTTCCCAGCTCTTTGCAACAGACTCTATTGACTCTTTAAAAACACAATAAACCAAAATGGCTGCACAATGGGCAATTTGGCACCACTGAGACATTTCAATGGAGTGCAAAGTATCTCTCTGAGGGCCCATCCTGGGTGACTCCAGACAGAACTGTGGAGGGAAGAAAAGAATCTTCTCCAGGTTCTTACTTAACTGAATTGGAAGTGGACATCAAGTTATCCCCATTATCCAAGCAGACACATGATTAAATGAACAACACAATCCTTCTCACAGCCCGCCTTCCTGAGCATGCTCCTCACCATAGTCCCTGGTGGACAGCTCAGTTCTACCCCCTCCATGCTTCCTGTAGTGACTACTCCTTGGCACTTTCTCCTCTAATAATAAAATGACACGACCCACAGCACCTTCTTATGGGAGGATTTTGCCTGGCATTTACCCGGTTCCAAAGGATAACACTAGAAGAGTTTGGCTCCTGTTCTCCTCCCAACCATGAAAGGGCTTTGCAGATGGCTCCTTCTAGCCTGACCCAGCTCCTGAAAAATGCTCCTAAGCAAAAACTCATCTGTTAGTAATAGAACTGAAAAATGCCTCATTCCGGCTAGAAGTGGTACAAGAGCTGCTACTGCTCCAGCAAATTTATTTTGCCTTTCAAGGGTTTAATTGCACACAACATGGTGCAGTTTTGATTAATCCTTCAGAATTTAATATATACTCTGGGGGGGTCAATATGTTGATTCTTCATGCACCACTATCATGGGAGTAACTGGAATGTGTTTAAGCACCACAGGAGGTACACTTCGCAAACTTACCTGGCCCTGCCAAGGGTAGACAGCGCTCATTAACGACTCAGTCCAGGAGGGGAGCCAGCAGAGGGGCGTGCTTCCTCCCTGACACTATTTCTGGTTTGCTTGGCAGACGTGTTTCCCTTGGGGAGGTCCCAGGTGAGGCACACACTGGAATCTTCCAGGCTTATGCCCTGATCATTTTAATGAGAAAGCTGTGTTGAAATATTGGCACCTTGCATCCAGCCAACATATGGAGATGTTGTAGAGGCACTTAATTGAACTGTTGGAAGATAATAAAGGGTACAGTCAACTGGGTCAATGAGTGCTTATTCTTGAACTTGGGCTAGAGCGGGGTCATTCAAAGGTAATAAAAAGTCCTTTCGCCATTTCCACAAAGAATGATCTTTTAAACTCTAGAATCTCTGTTCCCACAGGCAGATTTCTCCTAAAGCATGGGAAGGCTACGAGTCACACTGCATTCTAACCATACGAACATGTATAGTAGGAATCGGAGGTGATGCACCTCAGGAACAGGGCTGTGGAAATGCTGCACTTGGGAAGTCATTGTACGAAATGTCCCTAGGGGCCAGGTGTGCTTTAGCAAAGCCAGAGAAGCAAAGTAGAGCATAAAACATGAAGTCAGATAACACCTAACGCATGGGCACCATCACTCTGCATAGTGCCGTCTTTTCCAGTCTGTTTTTCTCACCTGGAAATTGTAATATTAGTCCCCCCTCTGCCAGTCTGTTTTGTGGGCTAACTTGTGGGCCCCTCAAATTCTCACACTATAGTCCTAACTGAAACTGTGGCAGAATATTGCTATATTACGATGGTTAGAGACAGAGAATTTAAAGAGGTAATTAAGTAAAATGAGGAAGTGGGATTAGACCTGAATCTAATATGACTTAAAGAGATTAGGGTGCAGACACACACAAAGGGAAGGCCATGTGAAGATGAAGAAGACATCATCTACGAGCCAAGGAGAGAATGCTTAGAATGAAATCAACCTTGGAAGGCCTTGGATCTTAGACTGCGGTCTCTAGAACTATGAGGAAATAAGTGTCTGTTGTACAAGCCACATACTCTGTGGCATGATGTTCCAGCAGCAGCCTGAGTGAACTAAGACAAACCTTAGGAGCCCGGCGTGGTAGTGCGCAGCTGTAATCACAGCACTGTGGAAGGCCGAGGGAGAAGGCTCACAAGTTTCAACCCAGCCTGCACAAGTTAGAGACCTAGCAAACCCTGTATCAAAATACAAAAAATAAAAAAGGCTGGGATATAGCTCCATACAAAGAACTTGGGTTCAGTACCCAGAAGTTTGCAGGAGGAGGCCTAGGAATCCCCCACACAATCACGTACAGTGACTACTCAGCATAGCACTGTCTCTAGGGAATGAATGTCCCATCCCATTCTCCCTGACCCATTTCACAGATGCAAGAAGAACATGGAACAGGGAAGCAATCATGATGAGCTGCCTGAAGATGAAGAAGGAGGAATTCACCTTCCAAAATTCAGAGATCCGCGCCTGGTCTATTGGTCCTCACCACCTCATCCAAGAAGTGGGAGTTCAGTGAGTGTAGGGAATCACATCAGAGAAGGCCTCGATGACTTTCCTGGCTTTGGCCATGGACAGATTCAGATCTCAGTGTAACTTCAGTGCTTCTCAGCCACAGACAAGGGGTTAGCAGATCAGTGAACATAAGTAGCTTTTGCAGAATACTTTCCCTGAAGTGCTACCAAAACAATCAAGTAATGTCTGACCCATCTTTTTCTCAAACACATATAATCTTGTATACGTATACCTCATATACCTTGATAGCTCTATGATAAGGAGATACCAGTTTTTAAGTTGCCTTGCAAACATCTGACCAGTTTCTTGTCAAAGAGCAAATCAGGGGTCCAGATGGCCCAGGTCAGTGTAGAACCCAAGGGCCTGTGTATAACCGTCTATGTGTGCTTACCCGATTAAACCAGCTACCAGACATCTAGAAGTTACAATAACAAATACACTGCCAGGTCTGCAGTTAAACTGCAATCAGATGGGGCTACCATGTCATGTGTACCCCTCTTAATCCCCCCTGAAGGTCAGGTAACACACCCATAGCTTGAGAAACATGCATATCCACCCACAGCCTGTTCCAAATCAGTTTCTCTAGTTAAGTCAGGTCTCTGTCAACCTCCAGTTCTTGGCAGTTTTAAGAAGCAGAACCAAAGGGACAATTGGACGCAGTCCAACTGCAGTGAAATCAGAGGTTGCCTTAAATACACTACGGCATACAGTACAAAACATTGTGTCCTCAACATATAAGTTAAGGTCAACAAAAGAAGGAATGCTTCCTGTTCACAAATCCTGTTGGGCTGTTTGTTTGGGGACCTCTGGTTTTTCCTGGTGAAATACCAGAATATGTGCCTGGGAATAACCAGCTCAGTCACATGAAAACCATTCTCTTTTGCCAGTCACCAAACTCTTACCAGACCTGACAGGTTTCAGTTCCTGCTGCTTTCTTGTTAAGAAGTGAAAGAAGAAAATCTCCTCCTCCTCCTCCTCCTCCTCCTCTTCTTCCTCTTCTTCCTTCTCCTCTCACAAAAGCAAAGGTCTGTGGGCCCCATCCAGCTGGAAACTCCGGGAGAAATCGACGGGAATGCAAAGATCCTAGTGTGTGCATAGGAATACATTTGACCCTGTCTGAAAACACAGCAGGGACTGTCTATTAAGCAAGACTATTGATTTTGAGACTTGCTCCTTTAACCTACCACACACTCTGTGGCCTCAATCCAGCACCTCTTTTAACTTCTTGTGTTTGGGGCTGTATATTGTGATCTACCAAGGGAAGCTTGTTTCTATTAGCAGTGTCTCCTTCCAAACTCCGTGACTTCTCCAGTGCACTTTTTCTGCCTTTGAATCAAATGGTAGATGCAAAACACGTTAAACCATTTCAATTTTCCTAAGTTGTTTTTCTCCACCATCAGAAATTTCAAACACATGTGATGGCAAATTTTGCTGTATTTTAAAAAGCAACTGATAATTAATGACTCTAAGTGTGAAATACACAAATTGTTGAAGTCAGTAATGTCTTTTTGGGTTTTTTTTTTTACAAAATGTAAGTGGAGAGAAAAACAGACTTTCCCTGCTAATTGATGTGTTAGTGACAAATACACAAAATTCCCACTTAATCATTGTCATATGAAGTCCTTCCCATTCTCACAACTCTGAGGACTCCTGACACACATGTTGAATCCTGAGTGTGTCCCTACATGAGGGCACCCTTGCCTTCCTTCTTGCCTTCCTTCCACATGTTAGTAAGCATCTGAGCACAAGCATCAGGAAGCAACACACTCAGTGCACATAAAAGTGAAGGCTGTGAACTTAAACGCTTTACTTGAGTGCATCAGAAAAGAAGTTTGTAAAACACTGGTCCCTTATGGCTCAGCTATCCACAGGATTCAGCCTAAAATACAGCATCCCTGAAATGTCTTTGTCTGAAAACAACTGGATGGACTTCCAGCCAGTCCACCCACCTACCCACCTTAACAGGTTGGCTGGCTCCTTCACGGGCAAGAAAGGAAAGGTGTTGGGGCATTGGAGATGCCTAGCAGACTCAGGCCTGTCTTCTACTCTCCTACGCCCCAGCCAGGGATTGCCTGGAGAGTGTCACCAAGTCAGGAGCCAAAACCTGCCCTGGATGCCTGCTTGCCATCTGGCTATGTTAGACACCAAGCCCACAATGGCATGGGTGAGAGCGTGCATTCATCCTCAGTTCTGAAAGCAAGGGTAAACACCAGGGATGGCAGAAGCCAGGACTGGAAATAAATCCATCTCCAAATGCAAAGGGCACACTCAGAGATAAAGGTAGGGACAGGTATAGATAACCGTGAGTTATATTAGGAAGGCATCTGTCTTGGGTCACCTATCTGATCAGGGGCCTTGTAATCACATTGCCTTGAGACAAAAACAAGAAATTTCTTTTGTTCTCAGCAGTGCTGAGAATCTGTGATTTTGTGGCTGATCTTTGGACAGGGCCACCTTGATGGCTTTCTGAAAATAACACTCTCCTCAAATGTGCATGGTGCCAGAAGAGGACCAGGATAATACACTCGGCCTCAGCTTAGTCAGACTCCATTCATTGCTCTAGAAATTCCTCAAAGGAATGCCAGGACCTGCTTATAAGAGATGCTGAATTGTATGCCAATGGCCTAAATATAGTATTCTGCTGAGGAAAAGAGAGACAAAGAAAGGTGAATCTCTTTCTTTGTGCTCCCATACCTAAGAGAAGTATGACTTAGGAGGAGTCTTTCAAACTCCCAATTCCTGCTGAATGTGCCATCCTTGGGAACACCAGCCTTTTCAGAATAGTAGATGACATTTTTCCTCCACTTGCCAAGCTCTCTCCCAAAAGACAATGGCTCCATCCAACAATGATGAAGACGGTGTTCTTAGCAACCCAGACTTAATCTGTTTCTTCTCCTGTGAACCATATTGAATGGTTCTCCAAAAGGACAAATTGGAGTTAGGAGAGTTGAGGGAAAACTAATCACCAAAAGCAGGTTTCAAACAGCCATTGGAGACACCAGAAGATGCTGAGCCAGGATCCTTATAACAGTGATTTAGGGAGAAAGTTGGGAAATACGAAGCAGGAGAAATAAATTCCTCACTCCAGAGGAACCTCCCCACACAGTGACAAAACACAGCCTACAGCTCAGGAGATGGCAGTGCACTGAGGTCTTGAGAGTCAGGACAGTCAGTCCTCTGCCTATCTGGAGTTTGCCCAACCCTGTCCACTTCGGGCAGCATCTCCCCAGCCAGCACAGGGTGTGAAGTCAACAGTAATGACTGGGCTGATATAGCTTAACCCCAGACCTGGATTTTGTTAACCAGCTAAGCTAAATGAGGGACTGCCAAGCAGGGGCTCCAGGCAAAGCAAAAGTGAGGGACATGCAATCCAAGGAGTCATATTATCAAGTAAAAGCAGGGAACCCAAGGGAAAGTAGTGCACACTGTTCCCTTCCTACACTGTCAGCGTCTCTACCTGTTTGCATCTTGTGTTATGACCATCAAAGAGGCATGGAAAATGCAGATGGCAGAAGGGCTGGCCAAGGGGAGTGTCTTGTTTTTGTGGCACATCTGACTTGCTTGAAGATAAAATCTGTGGGTGCATTTGGATTTGAGACAGAAGGGACTGCTTTTCTCTCTTCAGGATCTAAAGACATGTCCATGTGAAGCAAAGAAATAAACACTCGACTTCCTTCATGGAGACTAAAAACCACAGCAGATCCACAGTTTCTAAGAACAGCTACTAAGAAAAAAGACCAGGCTTCTAATTGAGGCACAAAGTCTGCTACCAAATAATGTCTCAAAAACCTTGGCATCAGGTTAAAAATGATCACCCATAAAACTAATTCATGAATCTATCCTGAGGCCATCAAGGAACTATTTAGCTTTCATAATATTATTCTGCCCTAAGTCCACTGGCACTCAGCATTACCTACACTCAATCAATTAGATCGGCAGGGCCCATGTAGTTCGAACACCCAACATGACAAAGTAGAGGGGCAATCAAGCCACTGCACCAGC
This sequence comes from Dolichotis patagonum, assembly GCA_004027295.1. Classification (NCBI taxonomy): domain Eukaryota; kingdom Metazoa; phylum Chordata; class Mammalia; order Rodentia; family Caviidae; genus Dolichotis; species Dolichotis patagonum. The sequence goes on along the minus strand of PVJX010000287.1, from coordinate 186,297 downwards.
CTCAGTAAAATGTCCTGGGCACTGCTCTACACTCTGGGGTTATAGCAAACATGTCTGCTCTCTTGGCACTTGCATTTTAAGTCAGTGGAACTGAAACTCTAATAAATAAGTAAAGGTTTATCATATCAGAGGGTGCTAATTACTACGGAGTAGAAAGTAGAAGAGGAGATGGTGGTCAAGGAAGGTCCCACAAAGAAGCTCATAGTTGAACAAACCTAATGAAGATGAAGGCATTGGTCAAGTGAATATGCAAAGGAAGACATTGCCAAAGAGAGGGAGTAGGATATGCAAAAGCCCTGCGGCAGAGGCATACAGGGAAACCCAAGGAATAGTAAAGAGGACATTGTGATCTAATTAGTGTACTCAGTAGTAGTAACATGGATAGAGGCAAGGTTTAGTTATTATGTAGAGAAATTGTAAGTTAAAAAGAATCTATTGCAGTTTAAATAAAACTGCCTTTATTTAAAAATATGCATACCTATTCTTTTAAAAATAAAATAATATACACCCAAAATGTTAACAGTGCTTTTTTGGGGCAAAAGAACCACAAAGATTAGGCATAGTCTTGCATTCTTTTCTCTTTTTTCCCCCATTCATTGAATTGTTCACTCTGCAAATGCTCACGGAGTGTTCACCATGAACACTGGTGTTTTGGAGACAGACATGGGACACACAGAGGCGCTGGCTTCAGCACCAACACCCCGATAGGGGAGGGGTGCTATACAGTGTCAGGCCAGCAACCTTGCCAGCTGAGACCAGTGCTGGACTTGTGCTGTGACATGGTCAACAACTGCTGAGACAGGAAATTAGGGGCTTGCAGGGAAGTGGAGAGGTAAGGTCTCAGAGAGAAAGACAATTTGGATTGAATTCAAAGAGACCAAAAAGAGCAAAGTTAACCAGCCAAGTCTAGTGAGTGGAGCCTCTCAGTTGGAATAACATGAGATGGTATGAATGTGATAGCTTTTGTAATAATAAAAATAGCCTATTGAGGTAGGTTGAAGGTGAGCAGACAGATCTGTCTCAGTCTTGGTTATATGACGCTGCCAACTATTTTGACCACTTGTTCATCAATAAACATTTATTGAACACCTATCAGACATAAGCAACAGTGCTGAGATAGGGTTATAAATAATACAGACACGGCTCCTGTTCTCAGGAAGGCTCAAGTCAAATCAGAGGCAAAGCTTGAATCTCAGAACTGCCACTTTGCATAATAGCAAATTGGGGGAGAGCCAGGAACAAATAGGAAGCTGGCAGTCTTCTCCTAAGTTTGCTGTAAGCTTGGAGCAAAAATAGCAGCTAAACTGGTTTTCTTTAGCTTGCTTTTCACTGAACCACAAGTACTTGTGCTTTCAACTTATTAATCCATTCATTCAACCAGCCCCTGCTGACCACGTGGGCTGCACTGCTGCCATGCCAAGAGGTGAAGGGACACAGATAGGACAGTGTTTCTCTCTGGAGCTCACAGCCTGTCCCATAAGATAGGAAAGCAAACAATGCAGTGTACTGTGTGTCCCAAGAAAGTGTCTGCACATTTAATCCTGGGATGATTAGCATGGGTTTTAGCAAATAAATTGGACAGATGTTAACTGTTCTGTTGACTTTAAAGACACAAAAGTTCAAAATGTCTTCTCGCTTGGTGCCACTGTGTATGATTTATGATGTTAACTTTAGAAAGGTGTATATTATTATAAGGGCACTTGGTAACTAACCTAAGGAACACTCTGATGGAAATACCCACAGACTCGTGATGAAGAAGCAGAAATCAGTTCCTAGCCGATTAGGATGTCTGCCCATGGGAAGTGCTCCTAGAACAGAGTTTTAAAGAAAGCAGGATGTAGCTAAGGACCTTGGGCCATCCACTTACAGATTTGCAACTTGAGAAGCAGAACTGGGCCCCTTCTCCTGATGGTTTCTGGTCTGGTGTGCACACGGAGAGAGTGACACAGGCCCCACTCTTGGCTTTGAAGAACTGTGTGAAGGAGAAACCTGTGCTGAGATCAGATGCCATTGGTCAAAAACCAATGCAGAATGAGAAAGGCCCATTGTTCCTCCCTCGACCACTCGCTTGCTTCCTTTCCCTCTAGTCTTCCTTTCCACTTGCCCTTGAAACCTTCACGGTCACCTCACCTAGGCATTAAAGCAGAGTAAGTATCCCTATGAAATAGATATTCTGTTCAAATAAGTATTAACTCTTCTCTGATGTTGACATCGGAGAAAATATCCACGTGGTATTTTGTAGCTCATCCAGGGACATGTGTCATTAGCAAATTGTGTGCAGGTAATAACCATTTTGGGGATTTCTTTTTACTTTGACTCTGTATCCTTAAGAGCTGGGAATAGCTACTATTTGCATGACTATAATTTTCCATTGTTTCAAGTATATTCATTTTATATAAAAGTTAGGGTATGTTGAGTATGTGTATATTTGTATGCCAAGTATAAGTCTAACAATTTTATGGGTATTAATACATTTGATCCCGACATTTCCTTATTATCAGCTCTAGTTGACACAGTAATGAAGAGGTCATGTATCTTGCCCAAAGTGCTTGCCTAATACCATCAACTATGACCGGCCAGTGTGGTTTCAAACCCAATCGGCACTTGTAACTCTCACAGCATGGTATCACCCTTTGTGGAAGATAGTTACTTTGCCACCATCTTTGCTAGCAGATAATGGCACAACAGTTCAGCAAGGATCTTGTCAGCATGTGATCTTTAAATTGTTTCTCTGAATCTATTGCTGGATTATTCTGTAAAACCCTGGCGCTGTGAAAGGCTTTGTAGCCAGACAGGTAGATGTCACCTACAAAACTCCAAGATCTGTTTTTCCAGATTTGGTAATCCTGTTAGCAGGAAAGGTCATGTTTTTTTTTAAATCACTTCACCCTTCATCATTGGACAGAAAAACAAAATAATACTACATTCTCTTTAGGTTTTATGATGACCCAGTATGAGACAGCTAGAGACAGCAGGATAATTCCAGACGCATAACGAACAAATAACAAATTTAATAGTGTGGGCCTTGTTTATACTTCTGCCATCAACTTTAATGATGAGCCTATTTATGCTAAACTTCACTGCATTATTGGAGTCATTAGTGCCTGTAAGTAAGTGATAATGTGCTTGAAACTTCCACAAGTACATGTAGCTTCCTCAGAGCCTTATATTTCCACGTCGAAAGATGCAGGTCCAATGAGTATTTCCATGCATACTCCTAGAACAGCCATTAAATATTATGCTCCTGAATGCAAGTTAAAAGGGTTTCTTTCACTACAAAATCTCCAATAAAGCATAAGACACAGTACTACCATAGCTTCAGAATTTCCCAGATGGGTCACACTATATCACATTTTCTGCAATATTGACCCAAGAAACTTTTCAAAAGGTGCCTAATTACCTTTTTTAACCCAGTTTAATGGATTTTGCACCAAAGAGCTATAAGAAACAAGAGTTCATACAAAATCAAAGTATAAACAAAGCACATATTGGTTCATCAGTTACCACTGACCACATTTATTTAGCCTGGAAAAATGTTGGAATGCACATTTCTGCACAAGTGAAGCCCTACCTGAAAAGTATTCCAGAAAGTGGACACATAGACTTAAACAAAGAACTTAAGAACTCTGAAAGAGAGTCTTCTCTCTGTCTATCTGAGCCAGAAGTTTTGTGTGACCTCAAGCATTCTTACACTTGGGCTTTGGGACACTGACTAGGAAAATTCGATGTCATTAAATCCTAATAGAAGGTACATATTAAAGATCCCCCTCTGCATCAGCATTTTTCCCTAAGATGAAACATTATTAACAGACAAGCGGCATGCAGCCTAAATGAGGCCTGAAAGATAAAATCAATATGATGGCCAACAGTGGACCTTTGCAGCAGCTCAAATGGGAACCGGCTGGCATGGAAAATGAAGGTCATTCTTATGTAACAAACACCAAGCCCTTGGAGAGTCCCCATTTTATAGGGCACAACACTCTCATGGCTCTCCACCAGTCCCTGATGCTGCTTTCTGCAGCACTTACGGTCTAATACTGTCCCACTCTTTGGTTATTGCCTACTTCCTGTCTCGAGAACATAATTTTCATGTGGTGAGAGATGTATGCATCACTTTCCTCACCATAGACCTCATCCCTAGAACACAGCAGCCAGCCTATAAATGTCTGCTGCATATTGAAAGGATGTTTTGCTTTTAGGAAACTGATTCAGAGGAACAGACACCTTGCCTTAGGGTGACAGTATCTTGTATTTTAATTGACACAGCTATCACTCCTCTTCATCTTCTATAGACCCCATCATAATCCAGAGCAAGAAAAGGGTTGTAAAGCATTCAGGAGGCTCTCAGGGAGGACAGAGCTCTGAGGAAGACGTAGATTGTCACACTTGTCCCTCGGCCCATATTCTAAACAGAAGGCCAAGTTTTTGGAGACATCTCCATATCAATGTGCATGAGGGGAAAGGGACTCTTTCTCAGATCCTTGAGTGGACAACTGCCAAACACATGAGCCGGGGCCTCGCTACAATGTACATACTGAAGGCTTTAAACACTTGCATGAGCCTCTGCCTTTAGCTTGGCTTGCTTTTGAATTCAACCAGATTGGGCATTTTTTTATTGTCTGTCCTGCTTACAGTTCATCTGAAAGACTCTGAGTCCTACAATCACCTGGCCAGGTCTGCCCACCTGTCTCCTTCTCCAGCCTTATCCAACTGAGCCAAAATTGGCCTCCAGGTCACAGCCAGCCAACTCACTGTCTGACCAGCAAGTGTGTCAGCAAGTGTACATTCTCCTGAAAGACTATCAAAGAGCAGCAGAGCCCATCATGTTGGTCTGATCAGTTCAGAGCAGCCAACCGTAGTGGCCCATGAGGGAGCAGAAGGAAAAGACTCAAAATTCAGAGGAGCTACACAAAACTAGGCAGCTTGTCCAATTGGGGATGCTTCAAAGCCAGGTCTCATGCTCTTAGTAACAGAAAGAGATGTTCTCCCTCTTCTCAGATCCCTCACTCCAACTCATTTAGGTTCTGATCAGCTTCCCTCCCCTCCCCCAAACATCCTTGACTTGAACTAACCTAGGTGGTTTTTCCTATCTCACAATCCAATGCACATGGGCTTTGGGATCTAAATGCACAACATTTGCATTTTTGAAATCATGTCCCTTTATCTGCATTCTAGGGGCTACTCACATGAATTCTGTTTTTCACTCTTTCTTCCCAGACTCTAATTCCACTTGCTCTTTGAAGTCTTCTTTGAGCCTCAGTAGAATAATCACTCCCCTGCCACCACATGAACTCCATTGTGATCTCTAGAACCATGAGGCATTTCCTGAAGTCCCTGCCTTCACGTCTATTTGTTGAGCACTTACTAAGTGTTCTTCCAGGTTCTGAGTATAGGGAGATAAAAGAGACATGGTCTCTAACCTCAAGGAACTCTCAGAGGCATGCAGAAAAAGCAGCATAGCACTATACATAGCAGTACAGAGTGACAAGACCCAAACCAAGCCACAAAGGAGCTGGGAGCCCTGAGTTCTCTTGAACAAATTCAGGATTAGAAATGGTGCCTCTGGGCCTGAAATGAATCCTAAATTTAAAAATGCTAGGTCAAATGAACACATTATTGACTTACCATACAGATCAAAGCTAAAGGAAATGTACAACAAAGAAAAAATATACTTAGCAAGGTTCTGTCATGTCAACATGGACATGATACATGTTTGTCAAAGCAGATGAAAAACCTCTCCTCTTCTTAAGTACGGACATTCACAAACAGTAGCTGTGACAACCCATTACTGACATAAGACTAAATGCCTCCCTAAATGCAATGTAAACACATGTGCTTGATTTATCTGTTAAAACTCTAACAGGCTCGCCAGCATCAAAGGCTGCATTCAAATCATTCTGTGAACAAATATTAATCTCTGGATGGTTTTCCCTTTCACCATGCCTATTAAAATTATTACTGCACTTATCCTTAAAAGGGGGGAACATATTTAAATGAATGACAAAAATAACATTGGCAAATTACAAGGAAAATGCTTGCAACTGCACGGGAATAAAGACTAGAATGGCTCTGATCAAACGTTTTCTATATGAGTTCAGTTATTATTAGCTCTATCTATCTTGCATGGTAAATCAAGAATAATGAAGACATACCACCTGTATGTATTTCCATAATTCATTATATGCTTCTAAAGCCAATATTTCTAAAAGATAAAACCAAGTTAACCAGTATTAATGAGTTGTTGTATTTAGAAGTTTTAAAGATTTTAATATCTAACATTTTTTATGACAATCTTCTAATAAAAACAATATTTGGCAGTGCAATAACAGAACCCATATGCACATGAGGAAGCTGAGGTTAAAGCAACGAGGCCTGTTGAGTTACCGTTTTTATTACTAATTTATTTTGTCCTTTTAAGGAATCAATTTGCTGCCATTAAAGGCTTAAATTTCATATATTTTATAGTTTACACACGTTTCCTGATATGAATGAGCAGTGCAATCTGTACAAGCTCAAACTCTCCTCTAGTGCCCCAATAGATGCCCATGCTCTTAAACTGTTCTTGCCAATAGAACAGAAATGTCATGTTGCCTACTGTTTTAAATAAGTGGGGAAAACAACCAAGCAGTGTGTAAGCTTTGTTCAGTAGTTATTTATATTTATAGATCTTCCTGCAATAAGCCAGTTATGAAATAATAGAAATTAAGAGGGGCCTTCCTAGCCTTAACTGTTTTCATCTAAATCTAGTATTTCTTTACTAACAGTGAACCTCCTGGGAGAAGCTGAAATGCATTGATTTGGAATAGGATGGATGACTACCTTTCCAAACCCCTTCAGGAAGGTGGAGTGCCCCCAACTTTGGGGACAAAAGAGTTTTTACAGATCATAGTACATCAATAACTCATAAACAGGAGGACAAAAACAGACTATTCTTACTTAGGATTGAAAACAAATTGTGCACTGAGGTCTTTAATCAATAAAAAGCTAACAAATCAGAAGTGCAAACAAGATGAGAGAATCTTATTTCATCCTCAGTCATGAACTGAACAGATACACCAGGCTGTGTTTGGCAGTTAAAAACCGCTCCCTGGATGGTGTACTTGTGAGCTGGTAATGAAGAAGGTCAGTGAAGACCAACTGGCTGGGGGATTTGCAGTGCAGAAAGGACAAGTGGGTGGAACATGAAAGGGCGCTCCACACAAATGTCAGTTAATGTATGATTCTTCTCCCCAACTTCCGTTAGCAAGAAATGTGGTGGCTTTGAAGCCTCTGTGCTTTGTGTGGGCACAAGACTGAGATCTCTTGCTGTAGCATTTGATTAAACAATGTTCAGAAGAAAAAACTAACAGAGACATATTAAAACTAGCAGGCCTGACCCACTCCAATTAGCACAACTGCTTTGAAAATTTTACAACCAACAGTCCTTTATTCTTCTTGCATCAGTTAATTCTAAGATTATTGCGGGAGTATAACTCTTTGTATACCTCATAGGAAATCAAACTCTGCACACAAGAGACATCTTTTGACTACCTGAAGCATTAGAACACATGTAAATTGTGCCCATTATACAGATGAAGAGTTGACGCTCAGAGCAGTACTTCAGGGTCCTCAGGGTCATCCACTGAAAGAAGAAAGCTGGAGTCTCCTCTAAGTCAGTCTGATTCCAAATCCCACCCCCTGTGCATTATACAGTGACTGCCTGCTGCTACCAGGACCTTCCATCATTTATACACCCTAATTTTCCACTGTTTCTTCCCATCCTATCTTTTCTGTACTTGCACATCTCCTTCCTGTTCCAATATGCCTTGTGGTTTTCCACTCAGGCGTCCCCAGTTACGGAGTCTTCACCTCGTTTGGTCTACCACCCATCAGGGCTCCATAGGAGCCCCTTCCAGGAAAGTATTGTCCCTTCTATGTTCCTACTGCCTCATGCTGTTGTGAACAAAGTATCTCTGAGACCATCTAAAGCCTGTCATCCTTTTGCATTTTGCTACTTTGCACCCCTCTCCAAGCTAAGTTGACTAAGCGCAGAAACTGTGTGCATAGAGTCTCAGCTTGGGCTGCTATAACAAAAGGCTTCAACAGGGTATTTAAACAACAGAAATGTGTTTCCCACAGTGTTAGTCCTTAGAAGTCCAGTATCAAGGTGCTCTCAGATTAGGTTTCTGGGGAGTGATCCCTTTCTGGCTTGCAGATATCATCCTGCATCCTCTCACACTATTAAAGAAAAGAGGAATCTGAATTCTTCCTCTTTGAATAAGTAAATAAATCTTACTTGGGGCCTTCCCTTCAAAAACTCATTAATCTTAGTCCCACCACCAAAGACCATTGGGAATTAGGTCTTTACTGTGTGAATTTTGAAAGAACACATACATTCAGTTCATAGCACCATATACACTGAGTGCACATATTTTATGCCAGATGCTATTCTATGGTCTTTGTATTGATAAGATGTATGAATCATTTATTCATCACAACAACATACATCTAATCACCTATTCACAACAATGAATAGGTTTCCATTATTGTCCCTATGCTAATGATGGGGACACAAAATCACAGAAAGATTATTCATACAATCTATCCATCACAGAGCTAATGCATGAACACAGATCTTGGGTTCTAGGAAATACACCCTCAACTTCCGCAGCACGAAAGCTCCATAGAAACGTGTGCTTCACAGCAGCACCTGGTGAAGTATCTCGGACATAGGAAGAACAAATAAATAATATGAAGGGGTTGGAATAATCAAATGCAAAAAAACTCAGAGTTTGGGATCGTAGGAAGCGTCTAGTTCATTTGTTAAAACAGTAATGCGTAGGAAAGGGAGCGGCATTGCTGTGGGCAGAGCAGTCTTCTGTTGAACAAACCAAGACTCTTGCTTCTCAACAGAGGAAGTTGCTGGATACTTCAAGGTTGTTCTTTCTTCTTTTAAGCCACTTCCACACAAAACATAAAGATAGTTCAAGAAAGAAGCTTTTTATTAACTACCAACTTCTGATAATTGCCTCAATTTTCTGCCTGTACTTACATATTTACAAAGAAGTGGCTTTGAGAGTGGACTATTTCCTTGGTTGGTATTAAAATCAATGATGCTCTGAAAATCATCGTTCCATTCAGGCAACTACTGATGGAGCACATGAAACGTGTCAAGCACCATGACTGGTAAATGTAATCCAGCAGCCCCAGAGAAGAATGGCAGCTTTTTATCCAATGCCAAGTCTCCTACCATATGGAAACTCTGAATAAAGAGCTATAGAGAGACCCAGAAAAGGCAGGGATGGAGTTAAGCCTTTGAAGTTGAGCACAATCAGTAGCTACATTGGTCCAGTCTTACAACATGAAACATGGCAAAGTTTCCGTGGAATCTTAGATTGTTTTTGTTGTTGTTGTTCTATTAATTCTTATTAGCCAAAGTTAAGGAGTAGCTTCACATGACTGCAAAAGACATTAGCTAAGTCAATTAATTAATTTTCCATCCACCATACTCAGAGGTAGCCATTCAAAACACCCCTTCCCTTCCTAACTGTGGGTATTAAATAAATAAATACTTATTTATATATCACAAATAGGTTGGGATTTCTCAAATCTCAACTTGTTTGCCCCTTGGTAACATTCCCATGTGCTAACACTTCTGCTTGAGACAGAAGACATTAATTAAATAATTAGCTTTGAACTCAGACAAGTAAACAAATGCAATTGATGAATTTGTTAATTGTTCTTTCCTGCTGTGGACAGGAGCTATTGTTAGTCACAATAATAATAGCACTGATTTGGTTTCTGAGAGACACTTTGGATACAGGTGAAGGTAGAGAAGCACAGAATGTCTGCTGAAAATACTGATCCTAGGATTGCTCTGTTTATGTCATATGGAAAAGGATCAGAAATATTGTTGAACTGAAAATAATCTACTTGTTGAATATTTGAATTTGCACCAAACACTGATGATTCAATTATTTTTGCTAGGCTCCCAGTGTTTAGAATAAAATAATTTTAAATACATCTCAAAGAAATAGCATGTTTTGAAAAAAAATATCAAGCATTAGCATCTCCTTTCCTCTCACCAATGGGAAGATATGATTGGAATAAAGATGAAGCTAGATGGTACAGATTGGCATTCTAATGTTCTTGCAGGATTTCTTAATAAATGAAGTATAAATAGCAATTATCAGCAGACATGTGTACACTAGGCATGGAAGACATATGCCTGTTGACAACAGGTTTCCAATAGGAAATACGAGGATAACTAGAAAGCAAATCAAATATTTTTCTGCTGTTTATTAATATGTCAATCACTCCCTAGTCCATAAAAATTTCATAAAGTACTATAAACATTTCCCTATGTTCTTCATTCACATGAAAATCTTATGATACGATTTCGGGCTGTGTTAGTGGCAGCTGATGTGGACCTGGGCCACCTAGGAGAACAGAAGCAGTGTTAGCTTCTTTTCACGTAGGTGTTCTATCACTACAAGACTGAAAACAAGACCAAATTGAAACCAATCAGTTGAATTTTAGACTTGCCAATCTAAAACAGATTTCTCTAAACAATAAGAAATGGGCAAGGGAAAAGAGAGTACAGGACAAATTGTCTCAGAAAAATAAGATTTCTCACAAAGAAAGAGGACCATGGGCAAAGAAAAGGAATCCACAAGCCCACACTTAGAAGCTACATTTCCCATTAATATAACTGAAAATGACAATTGCTATTCTTTTCTATTTTCTTCAAACATTAAGGCCCAGTTTAAATCCTATCTCCTCCAATATTTGTCCAGGGTCCCCTGCGCGCTGTGGCCTTCACCCTGCGGTCATGCACCTGCAGCATCCGTAAGCAGTACCCTATCAGGAAGACGAAATGCCTGGCTTGGCTCTCTGGCCAGGTCAAGAGCTGCCAGAGGGCTAAAGTTGAGCCTTGAGCCCTTCAAGTTCTCCATCAGACCTGGACATGATGTCCTGCCCACAGAAGATGCCTAGAAAGTACCACCGACTTAACTCATCCAGTAAATGCCTTTCTCCCAGTAGTTATAGAATCTGGATATGTTTGCTGTCTAGTAGAACTTTACAGATTTTGAGCAAACAAAGGAAATTACAGGGCTCTGTTGCAAGACTTGGCGGTTTGACACTTTAATCAAATTCAAAATATATGACAAGCCAGTGACGTTAAAGACCCTCTCTGCTTTCTAGGGTCACATTTTCCCACTGACTTCAAGCCAGGAGGAGTACATTTCCCTTTCTCAGTAATCAAGCCTCAGCTGAATGAGTTAATTAATGAGACCCAGAAATTGAAAGATGAAGGAATCTTCCCTATCCTCACAATGGACACAACCACCCAAGAAGCAGAAAGACACAGATGTGAAAACCAGTATTATAAAAGGCAAAGTTTAAATTTCAAAGAAAAGTAGGCTGATGTTGACCCAGTTAAAGGAGATTTTAACTAGTAAGAGCACTGAGGAGAGCCCCTTGGAATAGCTGAGTTAGACCCTGAGGAATCATTAAGTATCCTCCAAGCAAGGGTCAAGGGTGTTCCAGAAAGCAAAACCAGGTGATGCAGTGAGTCTTGGTTTTGCTCTGCAAGGAGCCAGGTTCTAGTCTTGGGTAGCTACAGAGAAGACAGGTGGACTTGTGGGCATCCCTTTCTTCTTTGAGTCTTGGTTTCTTTAACTATACAGAGAAAAATCACTTTGATCCTCAATGAACTCTAGTATTGAATATGACAATATATTTAAAATTGTCTAGCAAAACATTTTGCAGAAAATAGACACTTAAGATTTTAAGGTACATCTAGGAAACAAATTAATAAAATAAAACAATGGACCCTAACACTTACTGTCAGAAATACAAGGGGAAGGGACAAATGGTGTAGGTCAATACACAGCACATACCTAGTACGCTCAAGGCTCTGAGTTCAACCCCCAGCACCACACAATAAAAAAAAATGGGTGATGTAATCAATACATTTCATTTCCTTTGTCCTCATGAATCTTGAGGCCTGGATGTAAATACACACAAATACCAAGGCAAATGTGACCTAAGGCTCGATGGAAATTAGGGTCCCCAGTTGGCTAGGTTTAACACAAATTGAGAACAATTTTTGGATGTGACATTTCCTGTGCAAAACTGAGGGAACCTTGGGAAAACTCTAACGAGTTGGTCACCAATGGGGAGGTGCAGGTTTTAAGCCCTAGAAGAGATTCAGGAGAACTCAGTCTGCAATCTGTACAAGGGGAGGTCTGTCCTCAGTGAGGATTTTCAGCCCCCCATTCCTTGGTGTTTCTCTTTCTTCCTATTCCTGAGATTCTGAACATTTTTTGAAATAGGATCCACTCCAATTAAAACTCAGACTGAAATGGGGCCCTCTGCTTTGACTATGAAACCCAGCTTTCTCTTGGGTAGAGCCTAATGCTGTTTTTCTCATTTTGAAGATGGATAAACTGAGATCCTCAGACAGGTTAAACAACTTGTTCAAATCAACCACACAGCTGGAACAAAAACCAGCTTCTTTACCTCCCGGTTCAGTATGTATTTGAGGATATTTAACATTGACTTCAAACAGTGTTTAAATTCTATTTAACCTTAGTGGGGAATATTCCAATTAACATATCCACCCCCAGGTGTTCTTCTAGTTGAAATTTTCTTCCTTTTTTGTAAAGTAAAAGACACACTCCCCAACCTTCCACTTACTTATTTTCCCCCCTTACTAAAGCTGGCAAGTGTTAGTGCCTTCTTTGGATTTTTGCTCAATTCAACTCAAGAGAAGCTTGAAATGTATTCCATTTTCTGTAACAGGATAGGCCTATTACAGGGTAGGGAACATCAATCACTCGTGAAAAATGCTAGGTGTCCCATTATGGTATGATAAGTTCAGCTACATAGCGTACGCATTTTTTTTCTCTCTGAATAAATGGCAGAAGTCAGTTCCTCATAAATTCAAAATGTATATTAGAACGTGAAATCATATTTTAAGTGGATTTCAGATATTGCTTCTCTTCATCATTCTAAATACCAGAGATTAAGCTTGCCACTTGGCACTTGCGGTCTTTTCTCTTTTTATTAAAAAAAAAAAAAAAAACCTTTTGCTTAATCAGATATGAATAGTCCTCCATGGTTTTATCGTTGAAGACTACCTGGAAGGGAAAGAAAAAAAGCGAACTCCCCTTCCTCTCTCCATTTCAAATGCTATTTATTTTCATTAAGATTGTTTCTGTCCTTTCTCAAAATGGTGCTGCTATACAGTGGTGAAACCAACCAAAATGCCTTTTCACCAAAAGGCATCTGTCCCCTTCAAACAGAACACTCTTCCCCATGTCTCACCCATTTTACTTCTTCGAGGATCCCATTCACAGGCAGTGTGGGATGAGGATGATAGTGAAGAACACAGGTACTGGCTTAGAGAACCCTGGGTTCAAATTCAGGCTCTATGACTTCTGGTCACTGCCATCTCAGCCAACCATGGTTTCAGTGTCTATGAAATTAAAGATGGTGGTTCCTCCCATCCTCATTGGAATTGTTCCTAGTGTAAGTCTCCTTCTGTGGCATGCTCAGCCCAGAAGGAGTCAGCCACTGTGCAGTTACAATCTGGCACATGGCATCTTTAATCTTATGGGTGATTTTCTCCTCTGAATTGTTTTGCAAAGCTCTTCATCTCGGGAGGCTTTTCTAAAGATCCATTCAGAGCCCCCCACCCCCCGTCCTCTCCCTCTAAACATCTTCTCAACTCCTCTTGGAATCTCTCCATAGAAAATGTCACCTGGACCTTGAATAATACCCCCAATTTGTATCCTTATCTATGTGTTTTCCCGTGAATTGCTGAATCACATAGGTGCCCTCTCCCACCCCTACTTGGAAAACTAATAGACATCTCAGTGGTCACAGGGCCACAGATGTCTCCTTGAGTGTTACCTCCTAACTTTATCCTACCTAAATAAATGTCATAACATTCCTCTCTGTAGTTCAAGCCTAATGTTTGGGAAACAATCTTGAGGAAATTTTTTGTCTTTCCTTCACCTTCCCAAATCCATATACCAAGAGCCCCACCACCACCCTGTAAAATCTGCCTTCATCTGTCCACCGCTCTCTATTTCTAGTCCTGCGATTTTAGGTTGGATATGGGCTGGATCCCTAGGCTGTCCTCCCTGCTGGCCTCTCTGCTCTGACTGCTGCTTCCCACCTTCTCTGTTCATTATTGGAGAAATCAGAAGAGTTAAAAAGCAAGAAAAGAAAAGTAGATGTCATTTCTTCTCTGTCTAACAATTCTCATTGGTTTCCTTTCATATCTTTTACTGTAGAACAAACTCTTCTCTTGTTCCACCCTTATCAAAGCGCCATGACCCAGCCTTGCCTGCCTCCTTTTTTCCCTCATCTGTGTTTACTACACGCTTTACTTCTTTATGATATTGAAACATGGTACATCCCATTTCAGACCAACCCCTCTCCTCCATCACTTAGGTCTCTGTACAGCATTCACCTCCACAGAGCCATGTCTCTGCTGTCCTACCATGATACTCTCAGCATCAGTCACTTTCCATCACATCATCCTCCTTTGTTTTTGTTGTAGACTTCAAGGCCATCCAAAATATTATCTATTTGTCACTCATTTGTTAACTGTCTCTCCCCAAATTCCATGAGAGCACGGACAATGTTGAGTTCACTGTTCTCCAGATCCCAACACTGAAAAAGGACCAGGCCCATAGTATACTCATCATTCATATCTGCTGAATGGATGAATGGCTGGCTTTTAAAGTCCTTTAATTCCCTGAATTCATTCACATTACATTGGTGAGATGTTTTGCAGGCCCAGATAATTATATTGTAATTAGTCTGAGAGAAAGGCACTTAAGTTATAAGTTAACAAGCAGATGAATGACTATTCTGAGGACACTGACCACTTGCTTGCTGTCTCCGGAGTGGAATAAGGAAGCAGGAGCTGGCTTGAATTGTTGAGGGAAAACTTGAATTAATATAAGAAAATCTGTTCTGTTTTAAAGGTCATGAGTAACTGAAAGAGGCCATAAAGAAAGATGCCTCTCCTCAGGCTCTTGACAAACACTAGCCAATTATTTGCCTTAGATGCTTCAGCAATTTATTGTCATTATTAATGACTTACATAATCTATACCCTACCCAATATTTCAGTCACTGTAAAAGGCATATTTTCTCATCTTTGACATTATAATGGGCTTTACCCTTGATATTGCATGATAGTTGAATTGATAGCATGTTTTCTTAGTGATATAAAAAATAATGGTACTTAATATATTGTACCTGGACTCAGTAAAGTATAATAATTTATAAAAAGTCACATTCATAGAATGGAGGCTTTGACTAAGCATTCACAGATGTTTTCATATCAATCCTCCCCATCAGCCGATGGGGTAAGTCATATTAGACTTATTTTGCAAGTAAAAAATTAAAGACCAAAAGAATGAAATAACTTTTCAAAAATCATAGCTTATAGATGCTGAAACCCATAATTTAATCCAGATCTATGTGGCTCCCGAAAGAATTCTCATCATCAGTTGCCCATACCTGTGAAGTTACATTAGGTTCCATATATAAAATATAAAACACCCTTCCCAAATGAGTCCCATAGTAGGTGTCCCATTCCCTTCCTCTCTGCTTCTTCCTGTCTGTCTGCATAGAAGAGCAGAAACCTGGCTTTGATTCTGTGGTTTACAGGAACCTTCTTAGAGAGTGATGTTGGCTGTCAGAGTCCAAGGACTGGCAAAGGTAGAAAGTTAGCTGGGAAGTCTGTGGGGCCCTAGAATGATCACACCACTGAAGGACCACTATCTGAGGAACCGGAGAGAGTGAAGCAGCCAAATTAACTCAAAGTTGCAATCTTGAGTAGAAGAATGTGAAGAGATTAGAATCTGGAAAGCAGGGCCTCAGAGGCAGCTGACCAAGCATGGGAGATGGAGAGATGCACTGGTTTACAAGACTGGCAGGACAGGGCTCTTCCTAACAACCCATTCTATGTAAGCTCTCTGGATCTTAGTTCTTTCAATCTCTAAATTAGGAAGTTCTGTTTCTTCTGCAGGGTTGTAGAAGAATTATATCACAAATCCTCAGGGAGCACTGTTGACATCCACATGAGCTACATCGTTGAGCACAGTCGATAAATATGTCCATCCTCACTTGGCTTGCATTTTATTTTATTTTTATTGTATTTCATTTATTTGTTATTTTTGGCCCTGGGGATTGAACTCACAACCTCACTCTTGCCAGGCAGGTGCTTGTTCCACTGAGCTAAATCCCTGGCCCCCGGCTTGCATTTTAGCATCTGGTGCTGACATAGGTACAGTATCTAGTTTAGTTTGCTCCATTGTTGGATTATGATCTGTCTTTAGTTTTTTTAATTGACTTTTATTAGTACATGTTAGCAATACATAATGCATTCACCACAGAGAGCTGGTCCATGTACAAAACACACCTTAATTCTTTTACTTCCCTTTCCTTCCCCTTCCTCCTACCTCCCTCCATCTCTTGGACACCTTTCCTTTTCTAAAGGATCTATCTCCATAAAACTATTAGGCAGAAAGAGTTACATGAAATATTAAAGCTGGAACTGGTGTCCAGTCAGAAGTTACCCAGGTTCCTTCATGCCCCTGTCTCCTCTCTCAGGAACTTTCTTCGTCAAGAATACCATATATTGCTGGTTCTGCATCAAGTCAGGTCCGCTCAAATGTCATCTCCTCAAAGAAGAGAAACTGCTTGGCCCCATGTCTCAATCCCCACAAGTTGGCTATTTGTTACACAGCCTTCATCACAATCTGAAATTCTCATTTGATATATGATTTCTTATGTATTATCCTATTGCCTACCAGAATATATATTCCGAAAGCCCAGGCATCCTTGCTCTCCTATCTAGAATGGGTCTTGGTGTCTAACATTTGCAGAGATAAGCATTGGTCACACATCTTCCCTCACCAGAACAAAAAAGCTGCTATATGTGTATGTGCTTAGAGCTCAGGGGTGAGGCTGAGGGTGTCTTGAACAAAACACTCAGACTGTTGCCACCAGAGGCCAGTGCGGTGCAGTGTGGGGCTGGCAGAAGGCTCCAGAGGCTACCTCCCAGATCCTGCAAAGATAAATTACTCCCTTTCAGCCTGAGCCCCACAAACTCTTAGAATCAATGTTTTCAAATCACTGAACACTGAAGACAACAAAACCACCAACAAAGCAGGAGTAGGATTGAGGTAGGAGGCAATGGATCCTGGTCTGCTTGATCATGTCACTCCTCTGAGAGGACCAGCGTGAGAACCAGAACAAATGAACTCGTGTAATTTATTTAGCCTCTAAAAGACTTCTGGCAATATTTCAAATCCAGGACCACTAAAACATCAAGTCATTCTAGGATTATGGGAAGTAGCCTGACAACAAAAGGGGAATCGATGAATCAATATATTACTTATTGACTATTTACTATATACCTAACCTATGTCAGGTAAATCAGCTTAAAGATAAGACAAAGTACAAGGAGAGGGAGCCCCAGAGGCTGCACTGATACTGGCCTTGCTTAATATTTCTATAAATGATCTAGATACGAGCATGCACCAAATTCTCCAGCTCTGCTGAGCAAAACAAACTCTTCAGTTTTACAAAATGCTGAGTTGATTGAATAAAAGGGCAGAACGAGGTCACAATAATACCTGAAGCTCAGAAAAACAGCAGAGGAGTATCTTAGTGAGTATAGCAAAGGGTCATTGAACTGGTAAAAGAGTAAATTGAAAAGCTATGGAGAGCAGGCACATTAGCTCTCTCATTTGCCATGACTCCCCAGTTCTGGGCCAGAGCCCAGTTTTGCAAAATGGAGGAGAAAGGCCCTAGGCAGCTCAGGTGTGCCTTGTACTGTGTCTACGGGGGTCTGGTGGGCACAAGACTTTGAATAAGCTTGTAACAGCCTCTGTGGTTTCACTCCTGAGACTCTAGGGACAACAGTGAAGGCCACAGCCTCCCATGACAATGACAGAAGTTGTGTCACTTTTGGTGCAGATAAAATGGCCAGCTGAGAAAATCTTTGTCATTGGGAAAATCAAGACACAGCTAAGGACTTTCCACCACTGCTTGATGCGAAATAAACATTTGACAAGCTGGATGTCACTGAGCTTTGACATTGCACCACTGACACTGTACCATAGGAGCACAGCACAACACCACATGTGGTCTCATTTCCTCCCTGAGAGAAGCTCCCCAGGCAGAAGCCTGGGACTCAGGCAGCCACGTGAGAAGAGAAAAAGCAAAAGTGCTTCCATGGGAACTTGCTTTTGAGAAACCCTGGCTCTGTCACATGCTTTCTCTGCTTACGCCAAACACAGGTGTTCATGAGAGAGAGGGCTCCAGCCAGGGACGGCTCCATCATCAGATAGGAGGGCGAGGAGGTTTGAGCCCCACGCCGTCCACACCGTGGAGGGAACATGCCATGCAGGGGCTGAGCCAAATCTTGCTCTCTGCAGGGAAGGCAGCAGTGACAGGATATGGGTATGGATCTCTGAATATACAAGGTGACACAGCTGCCCCAGCGGAGGGGGAGTGACCAGAGAAGGAGTTTGTCAAAAGACCACAGCTACTCTCCAACTAAAGGATTCTTGAGAACTTGCTAATTGGCCCGAAATCAGAAAGAGCAGGATTCTGGATTGGAAGAGTGTGGCACTGGTAAACGGCCCACAACCTATGCCAAGAACTTCACTCACCTGTCCCCGGTCTGGAGATTGGCAAAAGATTCTCTTAGCTCTGGGCTCATACTTGTTAATTGTAACATGTCTCTACCTAAACATCAAGCTTATCTTATTTCTTTCTCTGCCTTCAAGACCAGTCTCTGAGCCAGCTGTGGTGCTGCAGGGCTGTAATCCTAGCCCTCTGAAAGGCTGAGTCAGGAGGATCTCAGGTTTGAGCACAGCCTCAGCAATTTAGCAACTTAGCAAGACCTTGTGTCAAAGTTTTTTAAAAAACTATCGGGGCAGGGGTGGTAGTTGGGAGGTAGTTTAGACTCAACTTGCTGAGCCCTAGCTTCCTCACCTAGCTCTTGAAGCTGACATAACCTACATCATTTTTGAAGTTGCCAGGAGAGATTCTGAGAGGATCATTAGAAAGGAAATGGGGGCAGGACTGCACCCCTCTTCTACCAGGTTTCAGCTACGAGCCGGAAGTGAAGGGAAAGTAGCAATTTGCAGAGGTTCAGGGAGTAAGTTCACAGACGGTCAGCGAAGGGATTGGCAAGCAGCTTCACTTCGCTGGTGCTACCCACCACCTCAGCACAGGAGTGAAGAGTGAAAGCCCGGGATCCGTTTGCACTGGAAGCTTCCATGGTTAGGAAAGGAAGTGGGGTGGGAGCCAAGGCTGAGTGTGAATTGCAGCTCAGCCATCTCCTGGCAGTTGGCCCTGGGCCCATGATTCAATCTCACCAAAGCTGTCCTCAGGATGGGTCATGTTAGCGATCTGGCAAGGTTCTTCTAAAGAGTAAATAGGATACCTGTGTGTGATCAAAAAGTATGGTGAACATTTGTACACCGCCCCTTTTTTATAGTAAAAGAGACATTGCCATTAATTGCCTGAAGTACACTTATCTCATCAGTCTAGCCAATTTCTGAAGCAGAGCTGGAAGTTTTCTTTCATTTCTTCAGTTGCATAATCATGCTTGCCTCCATGTCCCAAATCCATTCAAAACATTTACATTTTGTGGTCATTTTTACCTTGAGGAAGAGCCAAAAGTGAAACAGTGCCAGATCCAGTGAATAATTTGATTTTTTTGCAGTGAATAATTTGAATGAGGACACATCGTTATGTTTTTTTATTTGACATAAATTGCTGTAAACCTTTTGAGTGGATTCATGACATTGAGGAAGCTATAAAGAGACACTTGCAAAAGAAGAATTCCAAAACTGCTTCAGAAAGTGGCAAGAACCATGGGATAAGTGTGCTCAAAGCAAGAGGAGCACTGTGAAAGGAAACTAATGGCAATGCATCTTTTACTAAAAATTTTTAAAAGTTTTTACTTAAACAGCCACTGTAGTATTTGATCAAATCTTGGCTTTCTTGCAGGCAAAGATACTTATGACACAGACACTCCTTGCTTCCTTCTAATGACATTTTCTGCCATGCCAGAAATGTCCAAGTGTTTTGTCACACTTTCTTCTAAAAATGTGACAAAAAATATATATATATAAATTTATATATATATATATATAAAATATATATATAAAAAATATATATATATATTTCCATATATATATATATGGAAAACACACAAAAAGAGCATTTTTTCATCTTCCTCTCTCAGAAGCAGCATCTTACAGTGGTGCTGCCTGTGCACTGGTTTGGGTGTACCTCAAGGCCCTCATAAAATAGTCTTTAATTCTTCTTGAAAAATAAGGGCTCTAATGATTTGAATGCTCCCCAGCCCCCATGATCAGCAGCAACGCTGATCTGTGTATGTTTCCACTAAATGATGTGCCACGCTAGATAAAAGATTTGTTTTGAAAAACAGCCACTTCCAAAAATAAGAGAGTTTATCAATTCCAATCATTCTTATCCAAAATTAGTTGTCAAGTCGCAATGGCTGAAATGAATTTAACCACATAAATTCAGCACTGCTGCTGAATGTCTAACGTAGGACAGCTCTAAATACGCAGCATGGCTGGGGTTCACCAACTCCATTTAATATCAGCACTTTTGTGTTATAATACAGCCTATTAACAACAGTTGACTGACATTAGATGTAGTCGGGCTAAGCATCAATTAAAAAAATATGCTGACCTCTCTAAAAATTAAGAAGCAGTTGCCCCACATTCACCAAAGGGAAATTGGAGTAATTACTGTGGCGTTATGAAACCAAGTTACTTGGCTAATAGACAGCAATATTTTTTCACTGCCACAAAAAGCCAGCAAATACATTATGATGCTGTAGCAATATTGATATTCATAAAATCTCATTAGGCCAACTGCAAGTCAAACATTAGCCAATCATGCTCCTGATTCCTACTTACAGATCAAAGTTAAATACGTGCTTTAGCCAGTTAGAAAGAAAATTGAATTTGAGATCCGCATCGCTCTCATTAAGTACCACTCTATTAGACTGTGTTTAAGACAAACAGCCCACCGGGAGCTTTTTCCAAACCAATGAGAAGGCCTGCTTCCCATATCAGACTTGAAATACCAAAACTGTTGGTTTAAACAAACACATTTTTAAGCAGGCTGGATTCCCACTGTCCTCCCTTTCTCTAGACTTGCTCATTTCATATTAGCAAAATGAACCCAAATAATCCACCTTTTTAGCATGAGCACCTCTGTACTGTGTCCCGTGGTAAAACAGGCAACTATCTTCATCACACGTTTGTTTCTCCTCTTTGTCTGACATCACTTCTTAATTAAAGAAAAAGACAAACTGATTTGAACAGGTGGGGGTGTGCAAGTCGAGCTCCGGGCAGAGAAAAACCTCTGTGTCCCCAGCGCTGGGAGGAAGCGAGGGACCCTTTTCCTGGATGAGATGGCATTTTAAAATTCCAGTAGGCAGCAAACACAGCAGCATTGGCAAAATGTGTCTCCCTTCATGCTGGGATGGTTCATCGCCTCTCCTACATCATTTATAGCCCACAGCTGGAGGTGGCTCCACGGGGTCACCTGGGCCAGGACCAAGCACCCAGGGACCGCCAGCTTTGAGCTAAGCAGCTCGTCCTCTGTCTCCCTGACTTGATCTCCATGGCGCTCAAACGGAGTGGGGCTGATTGGTTTCCAGGTTGCCCTTCCAAATTAGTTTGCCTTGGAGCCTCTGTCTTAAAATGGCTGAGTGTTCTGTCACATTACATGTAGCTTACACCCTTTGGAACTTACAGTGTGTGAGAAAAGTATTATTTAGTCTGTGCTTTTGCTCCTGTGCACAGACTAAAGGGTAAATACACCTTCTGGCTCCACACATCGGAGATCTAGAATCTGGATTAGAGGGAGGAGAATGGGCAAGCAGATTAGAGTAGGGGTGCAGCGTCTAACTCAGTGTGACATGTTGCATGACAACTGTACTATTCTGACTTAGCACAATTATTTGGAAGGGAAGGGGCACCTGCAACAGAAGGTTCAAAGTCCTTCCAACTTCTCTGACATAACTAGGAATAATAACTATAATGATCTATTGGTCAGCATGTGACTTATTTGACTCCTTTACAAAGCCCTGAAGTATTTGCAGACAGTGAAGTAACATAAATAAAATATTAGGCCAGATATGGTGGCACACTCATGTAATCCCATTACTCTGGAAGGCTTGAACAGGAAGATTGCAAGCTTGAGACCAGCCTGGGCAATTTAGTAAGACCCCATTTCAAACTAAAAATAAAAAAGGGCTGGGGATGTAACCCAGTGCAAAGGCCTAGGTTCGATCCCCAGTACTAGATACAATGGTACCTCAGTTGGTGAACATCTTTGTTCACAATTTGGTTCACAAACAGAAGAAGTATTTGGTAAAATTCTACTTTTGTTAGCAAACTCTGCACCAAGTAACAAGCATGACTGTGGCCATCTTTCTAACACAAACATAAACATCGCCATCTTTTCCAAAATCATTAAAAAAAAATTAAGTTTGAGAATTAAGGTACCACATGCATTTGGTAAAAATTAGGACCAGTAAAATATTAAAACCTTTCTTAATGGCAGAAATTTCATATTAACAAATGAATTTTAGTTGATTTTAAAAAAATTAACAGAATGTTTCTATTTGGGATCCTGCATTTAAAAGTACATGAAATTTGGCCAAAGTAAATTACAATAGTAACAAGGCATCATCTATCGATTAGACGATGAAAATGTTTTATAGTGGATTTTTTATAGAAATTTTCAATTTGCAAAACCACCCAAAGGTATGAATATTTGATGCATCCTTGTTAATGAGATAAGCAACATTCCAGTTTCCTCACTGTAAATATCACAGAGGACACCAAGAGGTAGAGTGGCGTGCCACACACACACATGCACACACTTGTGTGAACAAGTGAAGGCCAGGGTCCAAATACCAGCTTCAAAGTCAGAGCCTCCAGGCTTCTTTCAGAAATGGCTGTTTCTTGAAGTGGGTCAGGAATCATTCAGAAATTATCCTATGCCAGCTATGTTTTCTGGCATTATTCTTTGTTTTGGTAGTAAACCAAAACAGAAAGTAAGGTGGTATACACACACACACACACACTCATACCCTGATAGAAATTTGTCACAGGGACCCAAGAACCAACTGAGCTTTCCCAATAGTTAAAGCCCGAACAAAACAAATAGCATGCATAGTATCAAATTAAAACCCAAGGTATAAAATGGATGTAAATGCATGATTGTGTAAGTAAATGAAAAGCAAGAAACAAATCTTTCAGACAGAAAAGTTCCAAATAATTTTTCATACACTATACAATCTAATATGTTTCTGTATGCTCTCAAGAAGGTGAAGAGTAATTACAGCTTTTTAGGTGAAGGCTGTGCATAGTACCTTCCATCCAAAGAGTAAAGTGGGTATGGGAAGATAAGAGAATAACTTTACAGGGGGGAGACCTGACAGCACCACTTCAGCCAGACGGTCAAGCTCAGTGTCAGCAGTGATAAGTCACACCGACAGTACGTGTGTAACCTTGATAGGATGTGATAAAAATGGAACTTTCCCTTAGTGGTCTTCCTCCCCAAAACCCGTAAGCCCAATCTAATCAGGAGGAAAACATCAGACAAATCTCAACTCAGAGACATTCTACAAAATGTCTGAGCAATCCTCCTCGAAACTGTCAAGGTCATCCAAAAAAAGGAAAGTCTACAAAATTGCTACAGTTAAGAGGAGCCGAAAGATACGTGACAACTACGTGCAATGTGGTGTCCAGCATGGGATCCTGGAACAGAACAAGGATATCAGATAAAAAATAAGAAAACCCAAATAAAATATTAACCACTTTGTTAGTGATAAAGTAACCAGATGAGCTCATTGATGATAACAAATGGATAGTATTCATGTAAGATATTAATAAATAATCAGGGAAATCAGGAACAAAGGCAAATGGGAACTCTGTATTTTTACAATTTTTGTGAAAATCTAAACCTGTTCTAAAATTTAAGGTTTTTTTTAAAGTATCTCACACCAAAGCCATGCACATGACGCATAAGCCATTTTGCATCATCAAAGAGTGAGCCTTATTCCTGAGCTGAGGGGGAGACTTAACTATGATTCCTATACACTGGTCAGTATAACCACCAAAACCTTAGTCATCTAAAAATTCACAGTAGTTATTAAGAAGACCATCGGGCCACTCATAATTCGTGTGCAATCCTTCCTTGCCATTGAGCAAGTTAATAAAAGAGCAGATGCAACAGCTGCTAAAGAAAAAAAAAGCAAGCATTAGAAAGCGAGTGTGACAGGTGTTCCTCCCTGGGCTAGCAGAGCCTATCCCCAATCATCCGCCACTGAGTGGTGGTGATGGGTAAAAAATCAGTTTAGTCCCTCACAGTGGGGTGTGTGCGAGGCAACAACTCCAGCCTGAGTGTGTCTGCACCCAGCGTGAAAGAGATCCTAAAATTGCAACTTTAAATGCCTTGGGTATTGACAGAGCAATCCAGGGAGCAGCTAAGTGGACATTAATGTACTATAAAGTACCTGTTGGAGCTGCACAAACTAAATTATTTTCCCTCCTACCTATACTCCAAGAGGGCATAATCTACTGAGGGAAAAAAAAGAATTCTTGATTTTTAAATTGAGCTAAATTGCCATGCCATGGGTGGGAGTGGGCAAGTAAGACTCCAGTTGGTGAAATGAAATGTACTGAACTCCTCAAAGCCCGTTCCATTTCCATCACTGGTATACTAAAGCCCAAAGTGACAGCTCACCAGACAAACAGGACTCCCTGAGTCTAACCCCGTTCACTCAGGCCTTCCATCACCACCCCCTTAGCACAGAGCAGCAGTCTTCTCCCTCAAAGGACCATGGTGCCATCTGTTTTGCTAGAGACCTGGAAAGCTGTGGTAGCCACTTGATCTTTTGACACTTGGTCCATCAAGGACTCCTCCGTCCTCTCACTGGGACAAGGACTTCACCACTTTCAAGGGGTTGTCTGAGGGTGCTGTTGCCCTGCTTGAGTCCATTTCAATGACATAAAAATACTAGACAAATAAAGTTAAAGGAGGAAAGGTTTATTTAGCTCACAGTTTGTAGAGGTTTCAGTCCATAATTGGATGGCTCCAGGCAGGGTGGGACGGCAGAGGGACCACTGTTTATGGCAGTGGAAGATACCAAAAACAAGAGAGAAGCAGGAGCAAGCCTCTTTCTATCCCTTATCTTGTATGCGGTCTATCTGCCCTACGGCTGGTATAGCACTCACACCCTTAATCCCAGCATTAGCCCCCAAATCAATCACCAGCTCACCCACTTCCGAAAAGCCTGCCTTTCCCATGACTGCATGAGAATTTGAAGGGACATCCAGACCCAAATGGTAACATCCTCTGGCCACCTCACTGTCACTGTGCACCCCATGCAGCCTCTGCCACAGGGCCTCTGCACTGCATTTCCTTCTGCCTGGAGTGCTTTCCACCATAAACTCATGTTGTTCTCACCTTCTTCATTTCTTTGCCCAAATGTCACATTGCCAGTGAAGCTGTCCCCAAGCACTATTTTTAAAATTCTCTGTTCCTCCTTTTCTTCCTCCCCAATAAACTGTCTTCCTTAACCACTTGGTTTTTCTGGACAGCATGAGCCATCACACTATATATTTTACTATGTGTTTTATATTCTTAGTTTTCCCTCTGGAGCAGGTCCCTTGAGGCCAGGGCCGTTTATTCACCATTCTCCCCGGCACTCCAGCCTGCAGCAGGCACGTGTCGCCATATACAAATTCACGGGCAAATCAGTTCCTAACTCTTGGCCCCACCTGCCTTTGATGACCAGACCATGCACGCATCACCCGTGCAGGCTGCTCCTGTAAAATCACTGATTCCGGATACCAAGAGGTCCTCCTTGATGTCCCACTTTTATGGCATTATGGACTGTATATTTTTTTACCAAGTTATCTTTTTAAGACTGACTTTAGTGCAGAGAAACACGATTGCCTTCCATGCTGCAAGTGATGATATCACCTATTTCTTGTTTAGGCACAGTGTGGGAAACTCACTGACACATACGCAACTCACTTCTTATCCATCTCTTTTTCTCCTTCACATTGCACTCAGAACTTCCCTATGGCGAGTGTTAGGGAACAGGCTGGGCAATAACTCACCATTGTGTTCTGAGCCAAAACAGAGCGCAGAGGCAGGAGCTTCCAACAACATCCTTTACTAGAGCCAAAACAATTCTCTAGTATCAGAAAAAAGTGAATATTGTGCTCCAAGGCCCGCCAAGGTATATTATGCATGGCACAGAAAGAGAAGTTTAAGAGCAATCTCTGCCCCTCTAGGAATTTCCCAATAAGAAAGAAAGAAGAGATTCAGCTAACATCCCTACTTAAGAATGCTTTCATGACTTATCTCCCATAGAAAGAGAATATTTCATCAGACATCTGTTCGCCTATGTTTGAAGATGTTTGTTGAGCATCCACTCTGTGCGACCAAGTGCTAGGAGTTCAGGACACACAGATGCGTCACACACGGTGAAGTTCAGAACAGTTCGGGCCTTGTCCCCCGTGGCTAATAAGATCCAAATGAGAAGCTCCCTCCTCTCTCCCTACAGCTGAGATTTCCTTGCAGGAAAGTGGAGGGGGCTCAGGCAAGCCCACGAGTCTACCTCTCTCCAGGATTTCGGAGCAGGAATAAAGCCACGGAAGGCTGTAGAAGGAGTGACTGGCCTGCCTTTTCCGGAATTCTCTCCCTCCCTTGAAGGACCCACATCTGGGCTTTGGCTTCACTGTCAGTCTCTTCTCTCAGGCAGTTCATCCCTTGAAATCAATAGGTAGGAAATCAATAAAATGCAAACATGGCACTTTACCCTTGCTGGTTTAGACTCTCTCCCTTCAATCCTGAAAACACTGCAGTGTTTCCTTTACATCAGCCCCCTTGGGGACCTAAAAGCCTCTTCAGTTTTTTCCCATCTTACCATTCTCCTTGGCTTTAATGTGAAGCTGTTTTGGAATTTATCCAAGGAAGACAATTTTTCCAAAACCCGGGGATGCTGTGTCCTGGATTCAGTCAACCATTATTTTTTGAGCATTGGAGTTTAGTCCCTTTGAGTGTTCCCATGAGGCCAGCAGAGGACTGTATATGGAAGTGAGCATGAACAGGTTGCACAGATAGCCTAGGAAGGGGCAAGTTCTCTGTCCCTAGAGGCATCCAGACAGAAGGTTGATGAAATGTCATAATGCCAGCACAACCCTGACCTCGATTAAGAACTGGTCAAACTTAAAGCCTTTAAAGCCCCTTTCTGAAGTTCTGTTATGCAGAATGGAGGTGATAGAACCATAAGATTTTGTGAAGGCAAATAGTGGTGGGTAGCATTAGACTGGGCAAATAAGTCCCTCCCCCAGTAATTATCTGCAACATCTGCAGGGGGCAGGTTGCCAAAAATCTTGTGAACTGGAGTCACGGAGATGCAGTTTGGAAGAATTCACATTTCCAAGACAAGATCTGAACCCCGCAGCAGAAGAAGTCCGAACCCTCAGGATGAATTTTGAGGAGAGGGTCACCGAAATAGGATTTAGAAGTTAGAATTGGGTTACAGTGACATTTCTGACATCCACTAGAACAGTTAGTCATCCCATGCTAGTTACATAACTTCTTTATAAACAACAGGGTTGCAGAAATGGTAAAATGGGAAGAAGCTCAGAGACTTCTGAAGGATAAAGAGCAAACATGCAAAGTGGGCAGTCTCTGTTCCATATGAAGTTTGCAGTGTATTGTGGCTTGCTATTATTAGTTACAGTTCATGTCCACTGACATGTACAACTTTATAGATCATTAACTTGAAAGGAATTACTAGATGTCCCAAGAACACTGTACCAAAGAGGTACAACTCCAGGGAGAACACCAGCCTAGCCTGAACCAGAGCTAACTCATGGTGCACCCATTACCCCCTGCAGATACCTGGCTGAGCAGACTTCTAGAAAGGCTCATCACCGCTACAGAAAAAGCATTCTAATGACAGCTCCATGCCATCCGACATCCAGCCTTGATACTGCAGGGAGGAAGCCGGGTCAGCTCTAAGAGGGCTGTGCAGAGCTGTCACTCCGATTTCCATCTCTCTGGGTACCATGATTCTTGAACTGATCTTCATTTTAAGCTTAGAGTACACGTGAGTCACTTGCAATTTGGAGTTAGACCAACAACAACAACAAATTTCAAACTGTCAAGAAAATGCAGCCAAACCACCCTGATAAGGTCATGTCCGAGTCACAGGGTACACAGCTACCACACACTTGAACCAACACTCACTCTCTGGCTTGGCTCTGCTATGCTGCTAGCTGCAGAAATCCAGGGCCACACAAGAAGGAGGTATAACAGGACCAACCATGCACTTGAATCAGTCCTATAAATGACACATGCACACACACACAAAATCCAATGACACTTTTACAGCTTATCTTCACTATTTCTCAACCCTTTCTGACTGTAAGAATCATCTGAACAATTATTACCCACTCAGAGATTGAGGAAAGAGTCGCGGGCCTTGCTTCCAAAGCATCTCAGTTAATAGGTCATGTGGAAGACCAGGAACTCTGTATTATAACAAGCATCCCAATGGATTTCAGGAGCAGGAAAGTCTGGAGAATACTCATCCTGAGGCCCAAACTGTTGGCTGTCAGCTTGGTCTCCTAACAAGATCTCACTGAAGCCCTGGAAGACATTGGGATGCTCCCTGCAGTAAGGTACACAACACTTCCTGCTTTATGTTTCCAACCTCTGTGTGACACGGTGACGGTCATGCCCTTCCAGAGATGGACAGCGAAACTCAGTAAGCTAAGTGAACTGCCCCTGGGTTGCAGCCTAAGTCTTATGATTGCTGCTTGTGACCTTTTTCCATGACCTCATGGTTGCCTCAGTAATCTAAATCACTCCTCTATCGACAGCTCTGAGCCCGATGATCCAGGCCACCATGGGGGACTCGTCATGGGATCTTCCCAGACTAACTAGGACACGTCTTTCATAGCAGCAAAGAGCAGCTGCATTGCAAATGGGATGTCACTGGCTGGAAATGGCACTCTGCCCAACACATGACCTCGTCAGACATCCTGTGAAAATGCCCTACGAATGCTCTTGCAAAGTGTTTATTTTCTCCAGTAATACTAAATACAAATGTCGTCTCCCTGGAATCTTGCAGCTCTGGGCCTAGCGTATAACTTTATAAAAGTAACCACTGCCTCCACAGTTTCCTACAGTGGCTTCACTATATATATATCATTAGTTCACAAGCTTCACTGTTGGGTAAAAATACCATTAGAAAACATATCATTTACCCAATAGAGTGAAATGGATCCCAAGGAGCTATTCCAGTCTATCAGGTAATTATGGGGGAAACCTTGTATTATTTACTGAAGAAAATGGAATGCTGCCCTGGGAGGTGCGGAGGTTCATCCCTGCTCCTTGTGATAAAGAGATGATCCCATTTGGCAGTAACAACTATTGTGTGTACTCTGATCACTGGCAATTCTTTTTTATCCTTTTGTTGCTTTCCCCCTGGTTTATATATACCTAATGGCTCCAAGTAGTACATACGTAATAAAATATCTTTAAGGTTCATTTTGATGCCATTCATAGCTCATCTATTTCATGACTATCACATGACCACTTACACAGGCAAACACGACTTCCTCTCATCTCCTAGGGCCTGTGAAGCTTAGAACTCATCACACAGATTGAAGTGACTCAGCTTCCAATGCAGCCACACTGAGGACTCTGGCTAGAAACGCGACAAGGATTTCACTTGTCTCTGGTCAGCTCAAGTCCTGAGGATCCCTAGGAAGGGACTTTGCTTCAAAAAGCCACTCCCCAGAGACGTAAGACTGGAGCATGGCCATAGATCAGGACTGTATCCCAGGAGCTTCGGCAGTTCCTGGAGTTCTGAGAATATGCAACAAATGTGTGTCACTTAACCAGGTCCCAGCTCTAGCTTCCTATAGCTCAGTCACTACTCCTTCATTGCCTTGTCCCCAGCACCTACAATAGCACTGACACAGAATAAAACAACCATTTTAGCTGGTGATTTTTTCCCTTTTTTTGTAAGATGTCTCACCTGACTGATTACGTGGCTTTTCCTCCTGGAGTCTCCATCGTCTGCCCTAGACCGCCATGCAACAAAAAGTGGAATGGAGGACTGGGAGTGCAGCTTAGTGGTAGAACAATTATCCAGCATGGACGAGGCCCTGTGTTCAATCCCCAGCACTACAAAGCAGAAGCTAAAGTAAAATAAAATAAGTGAAAAGTGCAGGGGGTAGAGGAAATGCGGGACTGTGAAGGAAGAGTAGGATAAAGAGAAGCTGTGAGGGGTTGCTCAAGGGCAGAAGAGTGTGAAAATCATCTTAGGGAGGGACAATGAGCCATTAGAAAATACACACAAAAAAAACCCCTAAAATCTATCCACTTAAAATATATTTCCTAGACATCAGGAATATGTACGGTCTCATGTTGGACTCACCCAGTGAAGTAGAAAGAATCATCATTCCATAGGCGAAGATACATAGCACCCCTGATGGCTGCCTTCCTCAGAGAAGCATAATGCAGACTGAGAAAACTAACAATCCCAATAATGTCAACTCAGAGCTCCACATGGAGACAACAGACCTGGAGACAGAAGCAGAGCCAAGGAAGAAAGGCCCAGAGGTGGGGAGTAAAAGCAACACGCCTCACACCACCAGCATGAGGCCAACTTGTCCTATTTTATACATTCTGCAAAGAACTCAGCCAAAGGTTCTCTTGAGTTTTGGAAATGCCTATAAAACTCAGCCCTTTTGCTACTCTGCTGGCTCCACACCAGTCAGTAGTGTCCTGGAGAACAGGGCATAGCAGAGTCTTCAGTGTACCCAAGAGTCCTTAGGCACCTTAGTGCCTGGTAGACACCAGGTATTCTAAGAGATGAAACCTATACAGGTGATAAGACATATTTGCTGTGTATTTAAGGAATTTATCTTCTATGAGAGAGGAGCTACAGGAAAAGTGGTTATTGGCATTACATCTGGGATGTCTTAGAAGTAAAGACTGAGTGAACACCATGTACATGCACTGATGGAGATTCCACTCCAGGAAATCATCTGCAATTTTGAAAACTACCTTGTATGGAAACTGTTCCTCTCTAAGTCATTAACCAGTTATCTAATGGTATATACTCTGGAAAATAGCATGTATACCCCCCTCTGAGAAAAACAACACGCCTGAAAACAAAACATACCTGTGGGAGTATTTGGGTTAAAGGATGGCCTTTGAAGATACACAAATGAGATACAGCTGACCTACAAACCCTCATTTGGGGCAGGGATTGTTTGCTTGTTTGTTTTTTCAGTTTTTGTTTTGTTTTGTTTTGGCATTACTGCAGAGTGGATCCAAGGCTTCATACTGAGCTACATCCATAGCCCCTTTTTATTCACTGATGTTTTTAGACTGCATCTCCCTAAGTCACTAAGTTGCCCCAGGCTGATCTCAAACTTTTGATCGTCCTGTCTCAGCCTCTCAGAATGCAAGGGTTACAAGAACGTACCACTAAGCTCAGCTGATTCTTCATTTTAATATGCACCTATTGATTGCAACTCACTGAGATTTAAGCATAAATCTAATCCATGCTTTATAGAACCTCATGGAGAAAACAAAAAGCAAGAGGTACTTTTGCTGGAGGACACTAATTTCCATCTCCAGGCATCTGTACTTTAAGACAATGCCTATGATAAGTAAAAACCACAAGTTCCAAATGGCATAT
The DNA here is from genome assembly GCA_004027295.1 of Dolichotis patagonum. Lineage (NCBI taxonomy): Eukaryota > Metazoa > Chordata > Mammalia > Rodentia > Caviidae > Dolichotis > Dolichotis patagonum. The sequence goes on along the minus strand of PVJX010000287.1, from coordinate 154,473 downwards.
TTCTGTTAGTTTTTTATCAGCATTACTCAAATAACACTATAAACATAAGTGAGTCTGTATAGTAAGGAGAAAAAAGAGAAACAGCAAAATCACTGAGCCCTTTCTTGGAAGAACCAACAGTTTAAAGACATTTCTTCTTCTTTTTAATATGACTTTGTACAACAACACAGCATGCTCTACAATCTTACTTGAAGCAGTTAGCTGTAAGGGGAAAAAGTTGAATATTTCTTGGAAAACACTGTCCATTTCTACTTGCTAATGCACAATCTAAAATGACCATTAAATGCATGTTTACCCGATGCATAATACTTAACTCTAAAATTATCACTAAGAGGTATTTTCAGGGCCAGCATTTGAGCACTGGGTTTTGGTGCAAATGCTAAAACATATCTACAGGTAATGAAGCACTCAACAAAGTGCCCTTTGTTAGACAATAAAAATAAATGATTTCAAAAGCCATCAACTAGTAATGAACAAATACATTTTAAGGCAAAGCAGTTGTAGATTTGGGGTAAGCTCATATTTCACTACAATAGGTTTTCCTTGTCTCCTATTGTTGGTTCCTTTTAAATCATAATCTATTCAGTATTCTCTATTTATAGTCTATCCTATTTTTTATTATTAATAATAGTGAAAGAGCCAGTACATACTATTTACGGGATCTTTCTTTGTGCCAGGGCTGAGGTAAGCAATTTGCACTCATCCAACAGTAATCTGTGATCGTATCACAACTGGGACAGGTGAGGTGCTAATAGATTACCTTTTATTTATGATCAAGGGTAGTAAAGCCTACAGAGGTGGTGCTTCCATCCCCTAATGCACTTCCCATTTGCAGTGTAACTCCTCTCATGTGGGAACAGTCACTATCCCTTGGATTCTGGGCTTGGTTAAGATTTGCTGTACCAATCCATATGTTGGGAGCAGTATTATGCCAGTTCTGAAGCAGCATGTCTTGTACTGTCCTATACCGTTTCTTGAGACCTGACTTCTGCCATGAGGACAAGCCCATGCTAGCCCTTTGGATGAGGACACATACATGGCTCAGGGTCTTCCATCACCCAGCAGATAAGTTGCCTAGCTGCTAATGTAAAGCTCCCCAGCAAACAACAGCTCACTGCAAATGTATGCATGAACCCAGCTGAGACAGAACCAAATTTCAGAATCACAGCATCATGAGCTAAACAAGTTGTTGTTATTTTAACAACTAAATCTTAGGTGAATTGTTATATAGCAATAGCTAGCTAATACAGTGCCACTGATAAAAACAGAGTTTGGACAGACAAAGTCAACATGTTTTTATTTGTTATACAAAAACTAGAATAATGTTGTAATTAAAAAATAAACATTGGCCATGGGAGACTTAAAGTAGTACAACAAGATAAAAATGGTTTTATTTAATCTAATGTAGAGATCAGTTATTCTTCTGTATCTGTATTTTATTACTACATCCTGTCTTCTCTTCTATCAAAGAATGACATCTCTCTGGAATTTGCCTTCATTATCGTCTTACTCCTGTTATTCAGCTCCTCTCTCTATGATGAATAACTGCACCTACTCTGACTACATGCCCAATTTGAGCTTTAAAAATGTAATGAACATGAGAAACTTTTACTGTCATTTACATACACATTACATTTTTAATTAACATTGCATTAGCCCAATACTCACCAAACCTTATTCATTTACGTATCACTTTCACACTCTTTGCTAATCTGCACACTATCTATATTGTTATTTACAGAATATTCTCCTTTAAATGAAATTCAAATTGACTCTCATTTTTTACTTTGCCTAATCCTAAGTAACAATAACCATGTGGTTGTTGGTTTTATAAACTAGTTATATTTTTATACACTACTCAAAATAAAGATGTATATATTCATCTACAAGCCATTACTATGCTCTAGGAAACACTGCTTTATTCATGCTTAACTAACCAACTTTTTACCTCTAAATATTAGAAATTTAGAAAGAGCAACTTACACAGCCAAAGGGAACCTTGAGGGAGAGCACAACACATTGAACACCTACGTTAGCAGTGCTTTGCCATCAAAGAGCCCTGTGCGACTGTCCTAATGCTGAAGTCAATGAGGGGACACTATTTGGTGGATTCTGGTTGAGCTTTTGACTCTTTTCAGCACTCATGATCTGGGCAAGCCACTTGAAATTGGGCACGGTAAATATCAACAGCTCCTCTGACAGCTCTGAGGCTGTGAAATTGGTAATTTCCATCCATGTGGACCAGAGGATGAATGTGCAAAGCAGTTAGACTATTCCCAGTACCCCATGGCATTGTAATACCTTCAATCCTCAATATAAGCTTTTTAAGTAACAGCATTTAAAGCCATCATCCTTGTGTCGTTGATGAAATCAAAACTCAAGACATGGACCCTCTGGGACAAAGATGTTTACCTGTGACTCATCCGAGTGGGTAGCTGAAAGGCCACAATAAGCCAGCTTTGAGAGATGGTGGGATACTTGTGTTAGAATGGAAAATACAGGTTTAAATCTGCTCCTGGTTAGATCCCAGATATGCCTAAGGATCCTGGGTAAATGTTTTAGTTTCTTTCTTATTAGTTATTTAGTTTCTCCATATATATGGGCTAATAATGGAAGTTAGCTTGCAGGGTTTTACTGTGAGAGTTAAATGAGCTAATTCATTCAAAACTCATATTGCTAAATGACCTTAGCCATTGCTATTGTAGGTAATTCTGGTCATGTTTTTGGTAAATGCCAACACGGGAGGTCACCATGATAGCCACAAGCTGACTCTGCTCCCACAGCCTTGCCAGATCCTTAGAGGAAGATCCACAAATCCTGTGGGTGAAATGAAGATAAAAGAGAGTTTGTGCCATAGATATGAGAATGAAAGCTCCAGGATAACTTGACAAACAGAAACTTGAGCACAGAACCATGAAAACTTAATCTAACAAGGACAAAAGTAAAGTCGTGCATGGTCAACCACAAGTGTGCAAGGAAAATCTGGCTTCAGAGAGTCTATTTGGCCAGCAGCTGATGTGTGTGCCCACTGACTGAGACGGCAGTGAGGATGTCACTGAAATCTCACCCCAAGGAAATAACATGGTCTGTTTTCCTAAGGATCAACGTATACAATGTCCTCTGGGATGAATCGACCGTGTCTGTTCTAGAGCACTCAGTGCTTGGTGCTACATTTGAATAGGAACTGGATGAACTTAGTAGGCTGGAGAAAGTCCCCAAATCAAGTCACCTGAGGACTGGTTCTTGCAGCTAACCCTGCCAGACCAGAGAGCCAGGTCAGTCAACACTTATGAGCACCCCAATATGCATTGCTCTGCCGGCCACCAGAAATAATGTCAACTGAGAACAAGGTACCAGCACCTCTGCCCTCACTTGACTGATACTTCAGAGTGGGACACAATAAATGCCCAATCAAAGGACAAATATGTGATTACAGGCTTGTATGTGATGCCTTTTTAAGGAAATGACTCCAGTGGAAATGATGTAAAGATGAATGGAAAACATTTTTCAAAGTGTTCCAAGCAACATGTAGCTGGTAGGAACAACAATCACACCAGGAAATGCTTCTCTGGCATGGAGCTAAGCACTCTACACATATGAAATCTCTCGGGCAAGTAGGAATGCTTATTGCTCCATTTGACAGGTGAGGACACTGAGGCATGGGATGCTTTGGAAGATGCCCGTGTGATACTAGCTGTGATCTAGGGAAACCCCAGTTCTGGACCAGACACCTAGATCCAAAGCCTGACCTCTGGCCACTATGCCTTCCAAACGCTGGTGGTTATCTCACCTACAGGGCTTCTCTGTGCTCAGTGAGGGACCAGACAGCATAAGTGAGACCAAAGTCAGGAAGTTGCTTTAGGGTTTTGATAGTTGTGACTGATACCTGACACATTTCCAGCACCTTTCTGGGCACTGGGTGGAGATGAAAACCACGCTCACACTCAAAGCAAACTTGCAGCAAACACAGCCACATTTCTGTTGATACAAACTTGTCTCCTCAAGTGCACTGGTTTCTCTTCCTCACTCTTCTCTTTAATTCTGTCTTCAATGACCTTGTTATCTACATCAAGAACATCTGATCTTGAAAAGGATCTGCTTGTGTAAGAGGAAAGATGTGAGAGTCAACTTAATGCCTCACCTCATGGACACGTTTATTTTTTAGTGAAATGTTGCCACAGTTTCACTTCTAGGACCCCACAGACTTGCAAGTAGAAGAAAAGAAACAAAACTCAATGTACACAGACCTGATTGTGGAAAATACTTTCCCCTGAAAACAAAACACCCTACTGACTCGTCCTTAGCAATAAGTGCTCCATTTTTTTTTCCTAAAATATGCTTTTCCTTGACATCTCCTGTGAAAATTTCTTAGCTATATTTCTGCTCCCTGATACCAGTAGATGAATGTGGTGATGTAAAAGCATTGCTGAATTAGGTGGAATTGATGATAAAAACTCCAAGATACCAAAGAACATGGAGCCAATAAAAGCAACAACAACAATGATAGCAATTTTTGAACAGTTATTGTACATACTAACATGTCTGGCACTGTTGTAAGTTTCTCACTCTGAGTTTAGTACTTTTATTATCCCTAATTTGGTAATTAGGAAACAGACTTCTTAAGGAGAATATGCATGTATTGGGGAAAAGAAGATATTCTATTTTCTGGTAAGGCAGATGGTCCCTTGATGAGTGTTAAAACTTCATTTTCCTCCTCTACCTCCCCTGTGGGCTTTTTAAGACTTCTGAAACTAGAATTACAGAAGAGTGTATGGAATTAGTCAAACTGTCCATACCAAGTTCTTAGTCCATACCTGATAGTGTAGAAGATGGCTTAGTTTAGCAATCAATCCTAACACGTCCTCAAGTGCAGAAATGGTGACACCCAGGATGCCTGGCTGAGTGCCTTACACATAGGAGGCGCCCAATAAATACCAATGCATCAGTCTGGTGTGTGTCTTCCATGCCAGTCTCAGCCTGGGGCAGAGAAAGCAATGGTGCTGGTTTTGGTGCTGGTGACACCCTTGCCATTTGCCTCCTTTTTTGTCTTCCAGAGCCAACTTGAAATTCCATGTAGCTCCAGAAACAGAATGAGGAGCTAACTCCCAACCCATCTCCAAGACATCCCAGCTAAAATGATTTTGAAAGTCGGGTGACAGTTTTCTCCAACCGGAAGAAACATAAGGCAGGAGGAAAGGGTAGAGAGATGAGGCAGAAAAAAGAGAGAAGGAACAGCACGTGAGGAGGCAGGGTTGGGAAGAGAACCTCGCGCCACTCCCCGACCCTGTCCCGCCCACACGTGCTCTGAGCTTCCTAAAACACACTGCTCAAGAAGAGGGTTTTGTTCACTGTCTAACAGGTGTAGGCCTTAATTACGGTTTTAACAGTGTGTTTGAGAAAAGTGCAGACATGGATCTATACAATTACTCTCCTCAAACAGAGACATTTGCCTCTGTTTTCACACATACAAAATGAAATCATCAGATGTACCAAATGTTGACATTTTCCCTCATGAACTACTAGATATTTCCTGAAACTTGAGTAATTAAGTCCTTTACCATCCTCCAAAAACAAAAAACAAAAAACCCTCAACCTGTCACCATGTAATTCCAAAATCATTAAAATTCTTCTTAAATCATATATTGGAAAAGCAGAGAAATAGATGATTTTTCTCATCTTAAAACTGAAAGCTAAATCAGGCTCCTATTTACAAAGTAAACCTTGGAATTTTCCAGAAGCAATAAGCTGAGCACATCTCCAAAGCCCAGAAATGCGTCTCTATGAATCACAGATTCCAAATGTACACAATCGATATGTAACCACCGTTCCCTCTCAAGGGTAGAGACGTTGGCATTGTATTTCTCCCCTTGCCAGTCCAAGAAGCAAGGTAGAGCACTTGCCAACTTTCAGCTTAAAGATTAGACTCTTTGTATGGGTGATTTATTGCATGTTTATAGCTGGAGAGAATAGATTTTTTTAGTTGAGAATATTGCTTTCCTTTGGAGCTTCAGAATTTTTACCTTTTTCCTCTGTTTTAAAGTTGCAAAAGCATTATATGTTATGAAGAATCATCCCTGGGTCAGATTCTATTTACAGATATTTGAGAAGGGAGGAGAGAAAGGGGGAAAATTCATAAACCAATCTTTGTTTACTCATGTACAGTGAGTGCAATTGGAATGTTCGTGAATTTGTGGCTTGTTGATACCTCTGCTGTACATGCCAATTATCAGCTGTACAGACAAGTGCAGATTGGTGATGTTAGCCTCAGGTGAGGGAGAGAGTAACCCCCAAGGAGAGGAGGAGAAAGGGTCTGAGACACACAAACACAGACAGAGGGATGGAGGCCAATGCCTAAAACTGCACAGCACCCCTTTCTGTGAGTCCATTAAGTTAGACCCAAGCAATCAAATAGCTATTTGAATAACTCCACATGAAACCCTGTGTCTGTGTCCCCCACAATCCCCCAGTTATTAAAAACGTGGGTTCTTGTAAATTGGAACTCATGTGTTTAAATGCATACATTGGCTGGGTTGCAAGGTCCTTCTCTTTAAACAAAGCCCTCCTAGTAGTGTTGTTGGGATGATTAATTGAATGTGAATGCAGGAAAAGAACTCAGAAGCATGTCTGGTGGGTGGGAAGAAAGGATTCAATACATATCCATTGCTGTTACTCACACTTTATTCAGACATCATAGACTCTGTAGTCTGTTGTGAAGATGCCAGGACCCATCTGGAGCCACCTTGGGGTACGTGCTCCTTTGCACAGGGTTACAACTGATCTCCTAACCCACTGAATGCCATGCAACTGCTGCCCAGAACCTCTTGCTGAGCTGCCAAACAAAGAGAGCCACCAACCGCCAGCAAAATAATCACAGGCTCTCTGTTACCGCTGAGGGTGCTCTTACAGGTGCACCCGGAGCTATCTTTCAGGTAAGCATCTATGTGTAGACATACTTACTGTGTCTTTTCTTTAACTAGGCTTTGTTTTTAAATTGCCAAACACTGCATTTCCTCCAGGGAGGGCTGTGCCATCACAGCTCACGTTGCCTCTCTGGGACCTTTGGCTTTTAGGGTGACAAGATGCCGTGAATACCAGTCCCTTTGGCCAGGCACCTTAAAATAGTGTTGACTGACATCTGCACATACCCTCTGTGGCTCAAGAAGATGACGGAGTTGATGTTAGCTCTCTCAGGATGATGGATAACATTCATAGAGCGTTTTCCATAGCCGGCGGGGCTTTCAGTGCTTTAGCTAAAATGTCTCATTTACATCTCGTGACCACCTGAAGGAGTCAGGAGCCTTTTTCATGCCCACTACACAAATGAGAAAACTGAGGTGCTGAGGAACTGGTGGCTCGCCCAGTCACACAGCTAGTAAGTACTGACTCCAAAATCACTACTCTTAACCATCACACTGGTCTGTCTCTTAAATCATCCAAAAGTGAAGTCATTGGTTCAGAGTACAAGAAACCCAGATTCTGGTCCAAGTTCTTCTTCTCAATTCCTTTTTTGTTTTTAATGTGTTTAACTTCACCTGGCTTAGATCACTTCACACCTTTGTTTTCAGTATCCTCATCAAGGAAAGAGAAGCTTGCATGTTAGATACCTACTAAGGTCTCTTGGAGATCAGAATTAGATGATGTGACTATGTGTTCATTCATCCTGCAAGTACGAACTGAAGATGACATATCTACACAAGCACAAGCACGCTATTATATTAGACCTCCAGCCACAGGGTTAAAAGAAAACAAACTGGCTATGCTCCACGCCATCACAGAGCTAACAGGCTAGCAGAAGAGGGAATGTTAAGGGAGCAAACCAGAAAATAGACAATCACAGATATCCTATAGGACAAGTAATAGGGGCCCTGGAAAGACACGAAGGATCTGATTTCGATTGAAGGTTTGCTTGGGGATGGGAAGATAAAACAAGTCCTACAAGATGAGTAGACAGTGATGAAAGTGTGTATCAAAAGATACTCTAGGCAGACGGACTGGCATATCCTGAATCCTGGGCTAGACGACCATGGCATATTCCAAGAACTGGGCAAAGCATTGTAGCTAAGACTTAGTAGCAGTAGTCTTTCCAAGGTCACCTCTGCCAAGCAGCCTTCCTTACTTCTCTCTACTACAAGTAAGAACTCTCTTTTTGACCACCTCCAGATACATCACTCCTTACATGGTGATTCTTTCACTTTTGTTTTACAGTCATAGTTTAATCACAAGGTTGGAAGCACTTTGAAAACACATACTTACTTGAGTGCGGTCACCTAGTACTTTCACTTTTCATGTACACTATGTATTTCATACATTTAATCATAGCGGCCGCTATGGAATTCTCTTTCCTGACGTCCCGTGGTTCATGGGGTCCCCATTAGACAGCCCGGGGCTCCCTGCTACCTCATTCCACCTGGCACCTCCTTGCTTCCTGTCACTTCCCAGCACCCTCTGCCCAGGCTCACATCCACTGCAACCCATTTCTGAAGACCTTTACTTTTACAGGGATGAGAACTGGTTGATCCAGTAAACAAATTGCTTAGGCTGCTCCCCAACTGGAATGCTGAGTTAGCCAGGGTGGTGGCACACACCTGTGACTCCAGTACTCTGGGAGGCTGAGGCAGGTGGATCCCAAGTTCAAGCCTAACCTGAACAACTCAGTGCCTTGCAAGATCCTGTGTCAAAAACATTTAAAGAGTAAGGGTACAGCTCAGTGTGGAGAAAGGAATTCATTCTTCAGTAGTGAAAAAAAAATGTGCCCAGGGATACAGACGGTCTGCATTCAGGGATTGTGACCCCTTGGCCAGCAGTGGCTCATTTGTTACGGTCCTTTCTTTGTTAAAATCCCAACGTCTGTGGCCACCAAGTCCATCTACAGGTACAACAGTCCTGGAAACACTCTAATGAAAATAACCACCTCGATTATTCCGGAATCCCCACAAACTCTCAGACTCTAAGGCTCTCCAAGTCCCATCACCAAGTTTGATGAGCCCCACCTTACCAGGTAGGAAGCATGGGCTTGGGGAGATAGAGTGGCTTTCCCCACTCCACAGAGCAGGTTAGCACCACCAGCAGGAGTCAACATCCTGGGCTCTTACTCCTTGAGAAACAAAAGCAAACGCCAGGCAGCTTTCAGCCCTCAGTCTCTTCTCCAGCTCAGCACATTTCCCACTGCTGGGGGAAAGTGACCAGCAACTCATGCCCTCCAGAGAAAAATCAGAGCGTCCTCTGGACACAGAGTGGCACAGCTCCACATACTGCCTGCTCTGTGCACCAGGGCAGTGCCGTGGCTCCCCAGACCCACAGCCGCTGGGGAAGGACAGCAGGTGCACCTTTACCTGTGCTTCAGCATGGTAACACGACATGGAAAAGTTATAGGACCCTGTGTCTGGGAATGAAGATTTGAGCTGTTTGCTCTCTGGGCAGAAGTTACAACTCATCATAATGGACTCAATGTCACCTTGGACGTGAATGAAGGAACAGAAATAGCATCCAGCAAGTGCCAAGCACCGGGCTAGCCATTTTACATACCTGATCTCCAAACTGCCTTCTGAGAGATGCATTAAATAGAGCCCTGTGGTGCCGAGAAGTAAACTGAGGCTCAGAGGGATAATTTGCCAGGGGTTCTATGGCCAGCAAATGGCAGGATTTGGAGGCTTGCCCGGGTCTGTCTCACTCCCAGGCCAATGCTTTTTCCATTATGCGATAATGTCTCGCCTTTGCATGCTTTCTGGACTCCATTTGTTGTGATTTTCAGCTTCTGGGATGGATTGCACACTTGGAAATTCACCAAAAGCAGATCCTACATCTTTAGCAATCCACGTAGATGCTAGGCCAACTTCCAGCCATCTTTTTAACAAGAGAATTCTCTGGCCTGAGTAATGGGGCTTTTTTAAAAAAGAAGAAAAGAAAAAGAGGAGAGGCAAAAAAAAAAAAAAAAACAGTAATCTTCCCCAGCAGAGAAGGCCCATGCAGTGAAGATGGGGTGGGTGGCTGCAGCCCGCAGTGACATAATCACCACCCATCAGGAGAACAATAAGGCCACAGCTCTGGCTTCAAAGAATGCCATTCATTCCTTCATTCAACAATTATTTTTGAGTGTTTGCTTGAACATAGCGAAGCACTGTAGGAGTGACAATGGCACAAAAGCACTTAAGGCCCCACCCTTAGAAGCATGCAACCTCCCGTTCAGAACTGTCAAGACAGGGAGGGGTGTGGCAGCACTGGGGTGACCTCTCGGTTCAGACACATCTAGATAGATATTGCAAATGAGCAAAGCTTTGTCCGTCAGTTGGTCTGTAAGCTCACCTGCCTGAACCAAGGCTCTCACGACTGTGTCCTCTTTTTTTTTTTTTTTTTTCTTTTGGTACCAGGGATCAAACTCATGACCTCACACTTGCCAGGCAGGCGCTTAAGCCACTGAGCTAAATCCCCAGCCCTCTTTATCTTCCATTCTTCCCTATACCTGCCCTGCTCCTACTTCCTTACCCCTCTGACCCTTTGGGAGAAGAACAGCCATTGACCCAGACACAGAAGTACTATCTGTTCCAATTCTGCAGTCCTCTGACTCCGTGACCTCAGACCAGTCATCAACCCCCAGTGTCTCCAAGTGCCTCTGGGTAAAAATGTAATGGCCTCTGTCTCAAAGGGTTAATTGAGATAATAACATGTGAGAATCTCTTAAAAATACTAAACTGCTAGGAAAAATGTACATTACCCAACAGTGCTGGCTGTTCTGTAATTATTATGTTTGTGGTTAATATTTGACTGACCGGGAAACCCTGCTGAAAGACTGTTGCTCTTTTCTGGTTTTGCTTGGGCAAAGGCAAGCTTAGCAGAAAGAAAAATCAAGACAAAGAACACCACTTTGTGAATTCTTCCCCAAAAGGACAGCATTGTAAGTCTTCCATGAATAAAGAGCATAAATTATATTCAGCATGCTATAAGTAATGACATATCAATTAACTGTGTCAACAAGGTCTAAAAATATGCAAATTACTGTACTTCAATTAGAAAAATCTACATCCTTAGAGAATATTGTAAATCAGGAAATTTGGGAGACATTAAGAGTAATCAGCAAGGGAAAGCATGTACTTTTTGCCGTATCCTATTTTTATACATACATAATGAAATAATTATAGCTACACTGTATTTATGCCTCTGCAAAATATTAAAAGCGTAAGATCTTTACAATGATAAGTTAAATCTGTATTATGTTTTCAGACAACATTAATTATAAGAAAAAGAAATCTATTATCATTCAATATAAGTAAGTTGAAACCAATTTGGACATGTAAATTAGAGTTGCTGTTTTTCTCAGCACCAGAACATTAGAAAAGAGAGCAAGAGAAGAGATCTAGATCAATTACTGAGTCTATAAATGCAAAAGCTTTAACCTATTTAAGTTGTAATGCAAATTGAAGGGTGTTTAGTAACTTTTCACACAAATACCAAATTATTTGGTGCTCCAGTTTCTCAGAGGCCTTCTGGTTTTCTTTGTTTAAACTGCACTACTCTGTTTGGGATGTCCTGTGTTTGCCTTTACCGGAGCTGTTCCCAGCTGTGACTCCTAAGCAAATAGCAGGAGCCAAGGCTGGGAATGCTAAGGTGACACCAGTTGTGGGGCCTCAGACTGAGATTACAAAGTCACAGTAACAAGGAGTGGTACCTCTGCTTTGAGTTCAATTTGCAACCATTCTACAGATGCCAGAGGAATGCAAGGGAGAGGCTTTCAAATCCACAGCATCTCACCTCTCCTCAGCCTTCCAGAAGTGCATTTGGCAGGGAACAGCCAGCAAGGAGACTCCAGGGGACTGATCTATTTTACCCTCACTAATTGCAAACTATGCCAAGGCTCCATTAGGATCCAGAAACTCTGACTCTAGAAAGGTACTTTCCTGAGAAGTTTCCACACCTTGCCCTGCTTCCATTCGTGGGGATGCCATACATGTTTGAAGGCCCAGAATTTAATGTCACTTTGCAAATATCTGTCCCAAGGACTCCTGCCTGCACTTTATGAATTCCAGGGCACTTTGATCGTGCAGTATGTCCCACAGCTGGGAACTCTGTGGAGCGCAGGCACTGGGCCTTTTCTCTGTCCTCCAGGATCAAACGCAATGCTTTCTACAAAGCAGTAATGTCATCAGTAGTCCAGCAATCCACAAGACCAAGGAAAAAGAAATACCAGAGACCTGGCAAAGAAGAAATGCTATTGGGTAGAATGTGTAAGAGTGAAAACTTCCATTTAAAACAGCCAGTAATGATTCAACTCACTTCTTGGTTATTCTAGTTAAAAAGCCAGAGGGAGAGCCAGCTTAATGACAAATGGAGGTGAAGGTGTCTACATTCGTGTCTCTTGGCACCTGCTTCAGCCCCACTGCCTCTCCAAGTTCCATGAGTCTTCACTCTCCTGGTGCTTTCTCTACCTCCTTCATGCAAGCTGGTTTCTCTAGAAAACATCTGATTGGATTGTTTGTGATAAGGGTCAGGGTTTGCCATCACACAATCGCACTACATGTGGGAGTTTAGTCCTTAAATATGGTTTAGGAAAAGTACTAAGATCTAAGAGGAATTTCAGACATCATAGCCGAGACTTAATTTAGACAATACTGCAGAGATCTGTTCCTCTAAAAAGAGACAGAGAAGAAGAGAGGGAGGGAGGGAAGGAGAGGGAAAGGAAGAGAGAGAGAGCGAAAGAGAGAGAGAGAGACAGACAGACAGACAGATAGACAGAAAGACAGAGAGACAGAAAGACAGAGAGACATGATCAGGAAGCTATTCCATTTGTCTCTTCAAATGTCAGCTCTGATGGGTGCAGATATTTCTCAAAGTGAGGATATGTGAAATGCTTTAAAAATGATTGTTTTATTCATGATGGGAATGGAGCAAAACCGAGGATGCTATTTCAGCCAGGAAAAAGCTAATATGCAGACTTACAAATAAATACTCACCAACCAGTATCTTTTTTGGCATGCATGCACTTCTGGAGCAGAGAATGTGGTTTGCAGTTCAGATCAAAAATTAGCATCATTCTTAGTTTATCCACTCTAATTCATTACACTAGACCAGTGTCAGAAGTATCCAGGGGTCCTACTATATAATCACAGATATATATATATATATATATATATATATATATATATATATATATATTTAATATATATATGAACACTTATGAATATATACCCATACAGATGAGTAGAATGCATACTATATATGCAAACAGATAACATTTTATAGGCTCTCAGATTTTTGTTTTACATAAACCTGGGTTCAAATCATGACTCTGGGGCCAGGGATGTAGCAAAGTGTCACAGTACCTGCATGGCAAGGGTGAGGCTCTGAGTTTGATTCCAGTAACCAAAAATAAAAGTGATTCTATTAATTAATATGATTTTGGATAAATTATTTTAACATTCTAAGGCTTAGTTTCCTTATCGGTAAAATAGAAAGAAATAATGGTTTTATCCTTAGTGCTTTTGTGAAGACTAAATGAGACAATTCTAATTAAAAGCTCAGTATGGTTGGTGACACAAAGTAACCTTCAAATGGCTATGATATTTATGCATCTCTATAATACTAATTATTATACCTGCCAAAAGTTTTCATTGCAAAATGAGTTAGGAGGTGGATGGTATTATAAGGTAGTACTTACCTCAGTATTTTGTAGTAATTACAAATACTGTAATCCTTAAGTCACTGTAGCTCTAAGTAATTCATCTAATCTATTTCATTAAGAATTTAAGTGAGTAAACACATGGACCAGATTTGCTTAATCAAATGAATTTCAAACAAAAAAACGAGAACATCAAACAGCAAGCAGACATTGATGCTATAATTTTAAGACCATAAACCCATAAATTAATGTTTTTATGCAAACCACCATTGCATTGTCATGCTTTTTTACCTGCTTTGTCAGTTAACCCATATTTTCTTGCCATTTTCTTCATTTTTATACCTCTCCATCCATACTTTCCTGGTTGACGTACTATAGAACTTGTAACCAAAGCACTTGGTTCATGCAAAGCTAAGGTTCCACTGCTTGATAACACTAATCAACATATTCAAGCTTCAACTGCCACACTGTGCACTAAACCTCAGATTTTCAGGACCACCAAGATAGTTTCAATCACAGCTTATTGGAAAGTTGAGAAGTTAGGAGAGAATGGCACACTAAATTGGTCCACCTCCTCTGCAAGAGGCCGTGGCCTTCTTTCCCTCTAACCCATCTCATCTGCTTTCTCACTCAGTCCGAAAAGTCATGGGCCAAGACCTCTGACTAACACCTTTAGTTACCTTTAGTAAATGCCATCACCCTTATCCCTAAGTTTTGTGGGACAGATTTCAGACTGGGGTAAAGACAGATTCTACGAGGTTGACATAGTCATCAGTCTATGTAAAAATAAAGGAGCTAGGAGAAGATCAGTCACCCCAGGGAAGAAAAGAAGAGGAAGAAACACACACTGTCAACACAGGCCACCTTTTACCGTGGAGCTCCTGCACTGTATCCCAAGGCTTCGCAATTATTTGGCTATTACTTATCTTTAAACATCAGCTAAAGAGATCTAGCATTTTGCAAAGGTAATTATACCATAATGCAGATGGTAGTAATAACAATTACCCAAGATAAGCCCTTGCAATGATCTTTACAGAGCACAGCAGAGCAGAGCAACAGTCGTCCTGACTCAGGAAGGACCTCCAGTGGAGAAGGCTGCAATGCAGTCACCAGGCTGTCTCTGCAAAAGGGACAGCAGGTACCATCATTCTCATGCTTGTCCACAAGGCTACGGGGAGGTTAAGCTCTTCTTGAGTTTTAAGAATTCTTGATGTGGAGGCAATTGCTGACAGCCTTTAATTGATGTGAACCCTAGCTCATCTCAATCACTAGGGGAAAAGATTTCTTTCCCTGCCTTGTGCAACAACTTTGGCCTCTATTCCCATATCTGAAACTGCCTGCCACATGCTTTTTTCTGTGGGGAAGGATTTATCCTACAACATGATAGTTGTTGAAACAGGGGGATCTAATTGCTTAGAAATCATTAATTGCTATAAATAGATGACTTCTGGGAGTCGATGAACTATAAGCAGAAGAGGCAGTGTGTTTGAATGTCACGCCTGTGCACTGGATATTTTTATGGCTTGTCAGTGATTCTGTAAAGAACTCACACAGCAAAAGGTGCCTAGTCAACCTGGACTGATGGAAATTGCCAGTTAGAAATAGAACATTCTTGTTTTAAACCCCGAGCACCCTTCTAACTGATCAGGATGTTCATTTACGATG
The DNA here is from genome assembly GCA_004027295.1 of Dolichotis patagonum. Taxonomy (NCBI): domain Eukaryota; kingdom Metazoa; phylum Chordata; class Mammalia; order Rodentia; family Caviidae; genus Dolichotis; species Dolichotis patagonum. The sequence continues at coordinate 139,199 of PVJX010000287.1, read as the reverse complement.
CATTACCAAGGAAAGTTGGTATCAGTCATCCAAGAAGGTAAGAAAAGAAAAGAGGAGGACACAGAGGAGGTCCTATCTGATCTTTAATATTTTCCAAGGCATAAAATAACAACCTGTCATCTACCTTTCACAGGTCATTTTTATCATGTTGCAGGCCAAAATGAAATTTGACCTCCATTTTCCAGCTATGCCAGTGAAGATGAATTTAATACACACAGAGCAAATGAACGGGAGGCCTAAAGAAAGTCAGATTAATGTCCGATTATTCATTCCTGAGTTTCCACAGAGGGAAAGGGCATTGATTTCCTGTGAACCTTCACATGTTCCTTCCCCTGGGCCCTACCATGGTGCCCAAGCCTTGACTCACAGCTTGGGTCATTTCATAGGTGGACTTTCCACCTCTTTGTAGCACTGGGCTACTGCACTCCTGAGACCTAAAGAGCAAGGGACATCATTTCTGTGAGTCCTCTTATTCTGCAATCTGATCAAGGTACTCATTTGCCAGCAAAGCAGGAAATAAGCCCTGTAAATGCCTCTTTCAAAAAAATCCCAGTAAGAGAGGAATAAGATGCCACCTTTCAAAGAGAAAAGTGCCTGACTATACCACAGGGGACACAAAAGTGATTCACCCATAAACCTGATGAACTAGGTAGCTGTGGGGTTCGGCTTGGTGCGAGGAGCTTCCCCTCATGCCCGGTCCTCCTGCCAGGGAACACTGCTGCACTGTAGACAGGGTCACTGAAACCCTCTTGAAGCAAGAGGTCATCTGTCTCCTTGTTCCCATCCCAGACATTCTTTCACATCCCTTAGCACCTGGTGAAATTGCAACTGGCTTCAAATTCCTGTGGCTCCCCTCTGCCCCCTCCTCCCTCCTCTTCTGCAGGCTTCTCAGTGACTTCTGAGAGCAGCAAACCTCAGGGTGATCTACCTGTGCAATCAAATCAGGCCTGACCAGAAGAGTTGGTAGCAATTCAATGCTGCCTCATGAAATACAATTGCTCTTCACATTTGCATGACTTGGAGCCTCTAAAACATCACAGTATTTGGGAAGATCTGTTGCAAAGTACACAGGGGTGCGTGCCTGCATCCTGCCTCTCCTCAGTGCAGACCTATCCAAGTCATTCATTCAGAATAAATTGCCCACCCTCACCTGGGCTCCCAGGCTCCCCTCTCTGCCTTGGTCATGGCTGCCCTACTTGTCTGTCCTAACTGCTCCTCAAGCATAGCCCCTTCTGGGTCAAGGTTGGTGTTAGACCTCTCTTCCCTTTTTCAGAGACATTTTTCCTTCAGTTTCCCACAAGCTCACTGTCTCTCTCTTTGGGTTTGGCCTAGTTACCTCTCCTGGGTATTTTCCCGAGAGAGTTAAGGGACATCTTGCTACAGAGACACATGCACACCCCTGTTTATAGCAGCCCCATCAAATCATGGAAGCAGCCTAGGTACTCAACAGCAGACAAATGAATAAAGAAAATGTGATATATTTATGCAATGGAGGATAAATTCTAATCATTCATAGAAAATGGATGGATGTTGAGACTACAATGTTAAGTAAAACGAGTCAGATGCAGAAGGTTACTTATCTAATTATTGCATAATTTATCTCATATAAAAAACCCAAACTATAAATAAAGAATAACATAAAGGAGAGATGGTAGGAAGAGGAAGGTAGACCTACTGGAGATGGGGCAGGGAATCGGGGGAAGGAAAATGGGAGGACAGGGAGATAAGCAAATGCTATAAAAAATGATCAAGATACAAAATGAAGTAGTTATTACGTATCCTAAATATAAAACAATAAAAAGGTGAAAAGGGGACCTCTGAGACCACCCCTTTATCAATTCATAGCCCCCCTTCTCTTAGGATGAGCTCTTCCAACCTCCTATGAGGACTTGGAAGTAAAACATTTATTGCAGAGAAGGTTCTAGAAGGCTGGAGGAAGTGAAGTTGGAGGGGAGAGGCCAACAAAGGATGGAGATTGAGCCGGTGATCACGATGGGTGATCACGATGGGCCATCAGACTTCAGCTGCCAAAGGCCAGGAGGAGCACGTGGATGACCAGGCACTGACAGGCTGCTGCTCTCAGGGTAAGCAAGGCCCTTGACCTTGGACAAAGTGACAAAGCAGAAAGCACTGAAGGAGAGAACCTGTCACAAGCAAAGACCTCTTCCAAATCTGCAGGTGAAGTCCATGGTGGTGGAAGGGATGCCACTCAGGACAGCACTAGCACCTGCTACGTTCTCTAACACTTGGCTGTGCCTTCTCTTCCTGCCACATTCATCACCAGTCCATACTGGTTTGTTGATTTGGTCTATTTTCCTTCCCTTCCCAGTGAACACAATGAGAACAGAAAGTATAGCTTGGCTCTCTACAACCCTAGAAACATGCTTGTCAGAGTTTTTTTGGATTGATCTAATTTATTGATGCATTAATTTATTTATTCATGTTCTTATGTAACAAACATTCATTGAGCTGTACATGGAAGTGATGCAAAAGTGCTAAAGCGAACATGGTCTATAGTCCCCCACCCCAGGAAATCTCACTCTCCCCTGATAGACGCAGCCACAAGAATAGCAAAGTACAACCCAGTAAGTGCAATAAATGAGATTCAAGAACAAGAGAAAGAAACAATGCAGGGTCTGGGGAAATCTGAGAAAGTGCCTCAGAGAATGTTTTAACTAAGACTTAAAGGAAGGAGTAGGAGTTTGCTATTAGGTGGCAAAAAGCACATTTGTGACAAAAAGGGGTGGCTTTAGCAATAGCAGGACAGCCAAGTGATGTTGCACAAATCCAGAGCACAAAATACACTGACAGGAACTGAACTTTGTATCATAGCAATTACCTGCCAGAAATAAATTCATGTTAGAAAAACCAAAAGAGAGAGTCAGATGATCCCAAGTGTCTGTGAGAATACACAGCAGTAGGCAAGAATTCTCCTGCACTGCCTGTTGGGAAGATCAACTGGAATGGCTTTTTGCAGTGTGTTTTATCAGTATCTAGAGAAGTTGAAAATATAATTCCTCTGCAGCTGAATCTTTTCACTTCCAAGTACATGCCCAAGGGGAATGCTCTCCCAGCAAAAGGGTACACCCTAGGGGATGTTATTGATAGCACTGTTTGTAATTGTGAAAAGTTAGGGGAGAGATCTAGATATCCATCAATAGGAGAGGAGGTATGTATCATGGGGCAATAAATAAACCAAGAAAGAGCATAGAGCAGTTAAAAGGAATGAACTAGATCCACATGATCAACATGGAAAGATCCCTGTTGTAATATTGAGAGGAAAAAAGCAAGTCACACAAGGGGTCTATACAGCAAGATCCTACTATATCAATTCTGAAACTCAAAAGACTCAGGATGACATAATGTTGTATAGTCATATAAAAAGCGAAAGTATAAAAATCTGTACAGATTCCTGTAGAGGAGAAGCTGCCTCTGAGATATGAAAGAAGAAAGTGGGGTTGGAAAGAGAACAGAAGTTTAACATAACCGAAAGGTTTTCTTTCTTAAGGAAAAAAAAAAAAAGAACCCTGATGCAAACTATTCACATTTGTTAAATATAGATATTGAATGCACAGGGACTTTATTATATTATCCTCTCTATTTTTCTTACTGTCTAGAAAACTATATTTTTGAAACAGTTCAAAGGATTTTGCTGAAAATGCTGAAATATTTTACATGTTTTTAGTCCATGAGCCCACTTCTACTGAGTATATATGCATTGATTTTGTTTTTTATGTTTCTTTTTTTAAATGGCAGAGACTACTCCATTCATTAATTCAACCATTTGTTCAATCGACAAGCATCTTAAATATCCACTATGTAAAAAGCTACCATTCTGTAAAATGATCAGGGATACGCACAAGCTAAAAGACAAGTTTCTCCAACTTCAACAAGTATATAATCTGTCAAGAAAGAAAATATACATTCAAGTATCTCCTGAGAAGTTAAGTATATAGTCATTATATATCCAATAAACCACATTACCATAATGTACCTCATTCTTTATTAGTATGTGATGGCATCAGTGTAAAATAAAATTGGAACCATAAATACAATATCAGCTCCTTCATATCTCAGCAGTTGTCAAGGTCTAAAAAAGTAACTGCAGAAAGGGACCTTAAACAGTTATAACTTTCCTGAGGACAAGAAGCCAAAAGTTAACATTGCCAACCCTCACCCCCATTAACACAAACACTTGGGATAGAAGGAGAAAATGAAGACGAATGGTGGCTCCCTCCGTCTGGGTGTGGATGGCAAGCACAGTCAGCCATTTTGAAAGTCATATTGATTTTTGTGGCTTCTCCTCAGCCCAGGTCTGGGGGGAACCAACCTTAGGCAAGTTCTTGGTCCTTCCTTCAAATGAGGCAGGGTCTTAATACCCACAGACCGAGCAAGGAAATTACTCCTCTGTCCCTTAGCTCTCTGCAGCGTCTCTCCTCTGATCACACAGAATTTGCTTCCTTACTCATTGTTTACATTCCATAAGTAATACAGGAATACATTTTCTTCATGAAGTAGAAAATGCATACATATAAAAATTACAGAAATTTCACTTCCATGCATTTATCTACATTCATGAACATATCTAATTATTTTTAATATAAATGGTTAATCATGAAAATAAGATTCCTTTTTTTCCTCCACTTAACAAATAGTCTTGGCAATCTTTCAAAGTCGTTGCCTATAGTTCTATTTATAGCCTTTTTAAAAACAGGTGCAGAATAGCCTACAGTTTGGTTATATCATCATTTTTGAGCATTCCCATTCTGATGGACGCCATGAGTGTTTCTAAGTTCACTGCAATTTTAAATAATGTTGCAAATTCATTTTCATGTGAAGCTCAATTCTACGCAGCTGGGCACTATTTTCTAGCTACATCATATGTCTCTGCTTTGGGCTCCAATGCGATTCAAATAACTCTTGGTAGGGAGTGACTATGGCATAGATTTTTTTGCTGTGATTCCAAGCAACCTAACACAGAGACAGGCACATGCAAGGTACTCCAATGATGACCGTGAGTTGAACGCATTTGTGAGGTGAGTACTCCCATTGTCTCTATACCTCTGCTGATTGGAGCATAATGGGATAAAAGTCAACCACTGACACCTCCAATATAGTGGACACACTAATAAAAAGTAATCTTAACAATTTAAATAGACTTAATATTAGACCAAAGACCTGGAAAACTATCCTTGTAACTCAACTCTCTTCTTGCTTATTCTTGGGGGGCAGAAATGATACCACTTCTTTCCCTGGGGTCAAGAGTGTGTCCATTTATCACCAAGCTAAGCTTCTCCAACTTCGGTCTCTCTCAAGTCGGTCCATGCAAGGTCATTACCTGGCAATATGAACTCTGCTGATCTGTCTGCTCCTGTTTCAGAAAAGATTCATTGACAGCAAGGATTCAATCTCCTTTTCAAAGACCTTTCCCAGATAAACAAGCTTTAAAGTGTCCACAGTGCACAGGACCTTTGGTGAGGGCAAGTCATCAAATCTGCAGAGAAGAGATGGGGGGGTGCCTACCCACTGATCAGAACAAACTTTGCCTCCAGAAAGCCTTGTGACCTGGGAAGGGGCTCATCAGAGTCACTGCAGATCCATAACCAGAGAGGTGACTCTGCAAAAAGGAACCATAATTAACAAGATGTGGTTTTTGAAGATGCAACCTAGGATCCACAGAGGGGAAGTTGAGGAGAGTTGGAAAACAGAAAGACTTGCTCATGGGAGGTACTGGATCACCCACAGGTGGAAGAAAACAGGCCAGGTTATTTCATTAAGAGCTTGAGATTCAGAATTTGGGGGGTTTGGTTTATTTATTTATTTATTTATTTATTACTTGTTTTTTATCTGCCATGCTGAGGATTGACTCCAAGGGCTCGTGCATGCTAAGCAAGTACTCTACCCCTCAGTTACAGCCCCAGTCCTCTTTATTTTCAGATAGCATCTCACTAAGTTGCCAAGGCCAGACTCAAATTTGGAAGCCTCCTGCCTCAGTTTCCTAAGTGACTGAGATTTTAGGCAAGTGCCACAGGAAGAAAAAATTAAAGGCAAAGGTAGGTTAAGAGTAAGAAAAAGAAAGAGAAAATGGAGAAAGAACAAAGAAGTGTTTACAAGTTTGTCTCTAAAATACAAAGGCATAAAATATTTTCGAACATAGAAGTCCATCCTGTTGCCTGTGTATACACAGAGGACAAAGCCATGATGAAACCCCATCATGAATGCCTGATGGATAAGGCAGATACCAATGAGATAAAACCTACACATTCCTCCGAGCTCTTTGGAAGAGAGGAATGTGCCAAAATCTCACTTGGACTGGTTTAAAGTGTGGATTACTTGCATGCAGCAGACATGACTCTCTGCCTATGGCTGCTTTGAAGTGTTCATTTGAAAATGAACTCAATGTTACTATGAAATTAAGTTGCCAGAGTAGAGCATAACCTCTAGTAATAAATGTTTAAGGGATTTGCTTATTATAGATACAGAACCGAAGCCACCATTGAGCCAACTCCTGCAGAGACCCTGCTTGAAAATGAGATAAAAATCAAAGGCGTAGAAAACTAAATTTTAAAGAAGAACTCAAATATCTCTTAGAAAAATTGCAGAATCAGCCAACTAATCAACAAGTATTTAATAAAGACCTACTATGAACACAGCATGATGTTAATAAAATTCACACTGGGCCAGCAAAGAGTTAAAGGACTTACAAGGAGCCAAAAGGGACTTTTTTGCAAAGACAGCAGGAGTAGTAAGAGCAAAGTTGGATAGCAGCTGAAATGTTTGCACATGGGGTATTATAACTTGGTCCTTTAATCAGTGTCAATCTGCTGCTTCATTGGCCTATAAGCTCTTTGAGGGCAAGAACCTTGTATGTATCAGTTGTCATTGACTCTCCAGCCTGGCAAATGGTAGTTGCTTAATGAGTATTTGTTGTCAATAAATTAGATATGGAGTGAAACAAAAGGAAAAGAGAGAGGCAGAGCCCTCTTAGGATAATTTTCTAGAAAATTATTTCTGCCCATATCTGCATACCCTTGAGCATCCTAGAAGGTAGAAGCAGAGAATAAGAGCTGGCAGGAGAGCTCTGAATGCTAGGTCAGTGCCAGTTGTGTTACCCCTGCTCAGAGATGCTGACGCATTTCATCCATCCACTGCTCCACTATTGCTCCTGACCACATTCATTGTTTGAGGGCTTGTTTTCTTGACCCTGTCTGTAGAGACATGGGACCTGACAGACACATACAAAGGAACCACACAAGTTCAACTGTGGGCATTAACAGCAGCAAAACACCATGCATTTGAAACATGTTTTTTTTTTTCCTACCTTTTGATAAAGTAATGGGTCACCTGCACATCCAGCTATATGGATCCAGAGGCATCTTACAGATATCACCCAATCTTTCAAATTCCACACTAAATTATTTTATTTATCTTCATAGTTATTTACAGCATTGCAAGAGTTCAATATGTACTTTTTAAGTGAACGATAACATCCCTTCAGGGCAGATTAGCAGAAGTAACCACCTGTGTAACCAAGTCAAGAAAAGAAAAAAGATATAACCAGATGTGACCACTGCTGAAAATTCTAGGGTCCTCATCCAAGAGGAAGGATTTCTGCATATAGAGATAAGGAGTGATTTTAAAAAAAGTGTGCTTTTAATAAACAAATTATTACATTAAAATTATTACACATTGCCATTAATATTCAAAATATCTTCCTTGTTCTTACCACTTTCTGAAACAGTTCTGGAAGTCCTTCCTGGGTGTCTTTACAAAATGTGTGACAAAACACAGTGAACACTGCTGTTGAATGCCATCCAGTTGAAAGGCAGACTTGTGAGGACCTGAGAGTCCACCTTATTTACTGGTTCTGGAACAAGGTGAACTGTGGTTCTTCCTGAAAGTCAAAATGGTCATGAAAGGTCAATTTTTCCAATCAGTTCAGGACACATGGCTGCTGGGACAGCACAACTGAAGATACGCAGGAAAGAGGACTTCCGGGACTGCTTCTGAAAATGGTGACACTGTGCAACACGTGTGTCTGAAGCAAAGGGGAATATTTTGAGGGGAGATTAATGACAATGTGTCTCTACCCTAATAAATACTTTTAATTTAAACATTTATAATTTCCAGTTACATCCTGTATGTACCCATGACTTAACACACGTGCATTTACCAGATTGCATCTGTCATGAAAATGACAATGTGATCTGACAAGGTGCAACTTAATGAAGCAGATGTTTAAGAGATGTCCTCTGTCCCTCTCCCCTGGACTTCCAGCTCCTGACCCTATCCTTTTAGCTTGGTGACAGCTCACAGTATGCACCCTCTCCCCTTCAGAAGCCCCAAACCACTGATCCTATCCTTCTAGCCTAGCTGAGAGCACCCATGGCTTTTCCTCACCAGAACACTGCAATAAGTGCCTGGTGCAGTGTTATACAGGAAAGCTCAGGACTTTGTGGATTAAGCCACACACTTTCTATATAAAAATAACCCACATTTTATAAGATCAATTTATAGTGAGGCATAAGACACTTCTGACAATTGAAGACTAAAAGTAGGTGTGGGGAAGCACACTCTGAATTATTTAAACTCAACTCTAAAGGGCAAGTCAAAGTCCAGTCAAGATTCCTGCCCTAGCTAAAAGCATCTGTGTCATCGTCATTCTTTGGATCAAGGGAAACGCTATCTCCAAGCCACAATCAAGAGGTGAAGGTGAGTTGGTGTAAGTCAACTTGATACCTGAGACCAGCCCTTGCTAAGAAGGTGGAGACTTTAATTTAAAAAAAAAAAAGATATAGAGTCAAGTAGCCCAGGCCATCTTGCTCAGTGAAGAAGGTAAGACCTGAGGAGTAAGGGTCAGCAAACCACAGAAGCATAAGACCTGAAATAAGAGCCTGGGCCACAGCATGCCCACCTGAACTAAGAAATATGCAATTGTGAGTAACAAAGATAATGGAAATAACCCGTGTTTCTAATAGTAGTAGAAAGAGTTTAGTCGATGATGAGTTACTTATTGATGTGGATACTAACCTGCTGCAAATTTGCAATACCACAAAAACATGAAAAGGTACATGAAAGAAAAATCAGGATGCAAAATGTAGATGCAGCATTATCTCATCTCCTTTATTTAATCTCATCTACAGAAAAAGACTAAAACCATATTAAAAATGCAAACGGTGGCTACATTAGATGACAAAACTTTCCAATTGTTTCCTTTTGACTTTTTTCTTATTTCTCTACTTTCTTCACATATTTTAATAATTGGAACCAAAAAAAAAACACTCACAAGCCTCAGTCTTTCACTTATTTACTTCCTTTAAGTCACAATGTCCTTTTGTAGACACAGTGGGAATAATGGAACTTGTCTTACTCTTAAATTTTTTAAATATTTTGATGTAGCTAGGAAATTACATATAATTTAACATAAAATCAGCCTCTGAGTGATACCAGACAAGGCAAAATGGAACTCCTATTCACTCATTCCATTAATACCTAAAGAGAGATTATTCAGTGAAGTTGAGAGGTAATATGTTTTTTTTAATACATGCCTTTTGAACAAAAGGAACATTCCAATTGCATATCCCAGTTAGGTTAAACGTCAAAAACCACACGCATTCTTATGCACCCAACTCTCTAATACACTTTCAACACTCATACAAACGCAACAACAAACCCAAACTGCTAATTCCACCTCTATAAAACATATTCTGAAAATTATAGGTTTGAGGTGCTGAAAATTCAAAGAACACACAACATTGAGTCTGAAAATGGTGGGAAATTTTCCCTTTTTCTAATGTAAAGATGCAAATCACCAACAGTCATTTGCTGAAAAGAAACTTGCTCATTTTTAAACAAGACAGAAATGAAAACGGATGTTGCTCCTCCTGTATTTGTTTGAGTAATGACGCAACCAGGCATTAGTTTAAATCAGCGATTGCTGCTGCAATCAATTTTCTCCTAAATTTATCAAGCATTATTATGCCCTGATTTATAGACAATTTTTATGTATTCCCATTAAAAAAAATTTCCTCAACCTCATAGGTTGTATTTTCAGGAAAGCCACAAAAGAGTTTTAATTTTCCTAGAACTAGCCAGAGGAGAAAATAATAAATCAAAAGCCTGAAACCAGATAAGTAAAGTTGCACATGCAAATGGAATTCAGTCAAACACCATGACGGCAAACACTGTAGTTAAATCCACGGGAAAAATTAGACATTCCTGATGATCACGTTTCTGTATTTCCACTGATGAGTTAATACTATGCAGAAATTCCTTGAGCTTCAAGCCATAAGAAGATAAGTTTTAGCTGTCTGGCCTCTCTGCTGGGTGAAGGTTGAGCTACCCAGAGTGAGGTAGACCTGAGGACTTCCACAAGCATTACCTACCTAAGGTTACTACCTGTGACCTTACAGTAGACCAAAAGAGATGACAGGCATGCTTTTTTGATGGTTCACAAGGAAGAGCACATGTTTAGATCTACAACAAGTAATTATTGACTGTGTATGCACCAGTCAGCTTTCCACCACTAGAACAAAATACCTGGTACAATTAATTTGAAGAGGAAAAGGTTTCTCTGGCTCATAATTCTGAAGATCATAGTCTAATATCAGACAGCCCATTGCTTTGCACCTCTAGATAAAAAGGTATCTCATGGCGGAAGCACACGGCAGAGCAAACTTCTGACATTATGCGCCAGAAAGCAAAGGAAAAGAGACAAGACAGGATGGGGTCCCACATCCCTTTCAAGGGAAATTCTCCAGGGACATCAGGGCTGCCCATAGCACTGTCTGTCAGAGGTTCCAGCACCCCCAACAGCGCCACCACACTGACAAGCCTCCAGCACAGGGACCTTTAGGGGACCCCGACCACCCAGACCACAACAATCCGTTATATTACCAGGCTAAACTAGGGTGTCCACTGAGGATCCAGTGACAAATAAGCCATGTCTGGTTCCCAGTTCATGAATTTATAACCCAAACCTTCAAATTCAGAAACATGCATACTTATATTACATATTATAAATAATAGGCATGATTCACCGCATGCTTAGTATGTGCCAGGCAAGTGTCTCTTTCATATAATCATTATCATAATCAAAATAACAGCTATTACTATTTAATAAGAGCTTGGAGGAGTCATAGAGAAAAATGCAACTCAGTGATACAAGTATTTTCTTCTTTATGTGTCTTGTCACTGCTGTGCAAATGAGGAAAGAGTAGCTTAAATTAGGCAAGAGCATTGTTCGAGGTCATGGGTAATAATGGTAAAATGCAGGCTTGAACACAGGTCAGCCTGACTCTAGAAGCCAAGCTCTGACCACCACCCTAGGTACTGCACACCAGGCCAATATGACCTTCTACGCTGGGCTTTGTCAAAGTCCACTGACAGTGAACCACAATACACTAAAACTAGATGTGACATGTGTGGGGACAGGAGCCGTCCAGTGGCTGATGTCTTCCCTGGACACTGCTCTGGCTGGTCAACTGCAGCAGTTGGCAGAGCAAGGCTATGGGTCCTCGGGATAACTCTAAACTGGGCCACATACTCCTGAAACATCTTCAAAACATGTACTGCCTCTTCTAAGGCCATGAAAAGGAGGCCAGGGTTGTTTCTGATGACTGACTCTAAAGCAGTGGTTTCCAACTGGGACAATTTCTCTCTCCAGTCCTTCACAGGAGACATGTGGCAGCATCTGAAGACATTTGCAGCTAATTTTAGGTGCTGCAATTACACAGGAGGGTGCCACTAGCATCTAGTAGATAGAGACCAGAGATGTCACTAAACATCCCAAAATGCACAGCACAGCCCCTCGCGACAAAGAATGATCTCTTCAAAACGTCAGTAGTGGTACTTCTGAAAGACTCTATGCCAACATATGCCAATGCAGCTGGTGACATTTTTGAAGAAACAGAGTCAAAGGTATGAAACCTGTGGCCCTAACTAGCTGAGAGAGGAATGTAGCCTAGATTTCAGATTTCAAAATGGGGTGCTGCAAGATAAAGAAAAAGAAGATAAAAAATGGGGTGCTGAAAAAAGCAGGGTGTCATAGTCATAATTAGTTATCTTTATGTTTTTATTTTTTGCATATGTTTTATAGTGCTCATAAATTAGTATTACCATGGTACAAGCATCTCATTTACATATAAATAAATACCCACTTAGCAGAGCTCAGAGATGTTACTGATGGGAAGACATAATCAGAGAATATTGGAGACCATTAGACTAGAGGGAAAGCACCCTTGTCCAGTCCTTTCCTAAATTATCATCTGACATGCAACTCACACCCGGAACACTTGGCTCCCCCACAGTCTATAGGATGCTGTCCAAATTTCCGAATGGAATTGTCAAGACCTACCTCAACTGAACTCCTAAATGCCCCATGCCCCATACTTGCCCTGTGCTCCATGTCCCTAATCCTAATCATGAATGTAATCATGATCCTAATCATGAATCATATGCATTGTTTATCTACCATGCAACTACCATATCTTCACAGCTTTATAAAAATGTTCTAGGTGCTAAAAGTGTATGTTCATTGAATTACTTTTATACCATCACTGAACACTGACTATAGATTTAGAATCAAGGAAATCTCCAACCTCAACACCAACTGTACGACTTTGGTTTAACTATCTGTAAAATGGGAACAGGAAGACATCCCCACAGGCTATATAACAAACTCAGTCATCTGTTAAATACCTAACACATGGTAATTGTTCAGGAAATAATCATTTCCCTAACTCCTACTCCTCCCCACCCTTTGTGCTAGATTTCAGGGCCAAGTCACGACTTTTTCTGTCTCAAGTGTCATGATCCTATAATCCAATTAAGAATGTTCCACCCACTTTACAGCATTGGCAGGAAGGATTAAATTACACTGATATAAAAGAACAACCAAAAATACAAAGATTTATAAATATCGTCATTTTCTCAAAAAGTCATTCAACCATTTATCAACGTATTCCTGATAATTACCCCTTTGCCCAATTTGGAAACTCAAAGGTCAACGTTCGAAAAGGAAAGGCTTTGATCCCAGTAAATACACATGGCTTTTTAAATTTTCTGCTTACACTATTTTACCTCCTCAGCTGAGAAAGTGCTTAAATATTGCAAGCTCAGGAATTTCGACAGTGGTCTATCCAGTTAATCAGCACGGTGTGTGGTTTCTCTTCCTACAGGGAATTGACTCACAGGCTGTGGAAACACATTGCATCACAGACTGGCCACGCGGAGGGCACAGGCGCCCTGCGCCTTCCGGACCTGGCTGACGTCAAAGCGCAGGGCACGCGGGCCTTTGTGTGCTCCCAGATCAGCACGAACCCCCTCACACCCCGCGCATGGTCTGGGATTTGTGCTTGATCAATTCCAAGTGCGTAGTTTTAAACTTTTGAAAATGAAGTATGCTCAGGCAAGCACTCTCCAGAAAGGTCAAAAGCAAGCGGGAGCCATGGCACCCTCATCGGAAGGGCCTGTACTCTTGGAACCTCGCCCAGTGGGAGCCTGGGGGGGAGGGTGCGGGCAGCTCCACCCCCAACTGAATTCAGCTGGCATTTTCTGACTTTCCGCCCCTCACTCTCTCTAATAGAGTTAATAACAGTAATAGCTCACCATTTTAAAGCACTTCAGATTTTTTAAAGCGGTAATGAACATTATCCCCTTGATTCTATGAACGGCAATTGCTTATTTATCTGCTTGTCTCAGCTTGAGATGCTGCTCTGTCCAAGGGCAGAAGCAGGGACTTTTTCCATCTTGGTAATCCCAGTGGCAGCCTAGCATGTGCGTGGCTCGGTCTTTAGTCCCTGAATTTATGACCAGAGGAAAAAGTAGTTCTGAATGAGGAGAAGCCTGGAGCTCAGGGACCTCAAGCTGTGTGTCCAAAGCATGGTTTTGCATTACAGAGACAATCCTGAACTCAGGCCTTCCCCTCTCCAATTTTCCAGAGACTCTGACGCAGAAAACAATTCTTACCTAAGTGAGGTAAATAGAAAAGCGGTTGAATGCTGCTTTCCTGAGTAGAGCATGAAAGAGCTACCAGGATTCAGAAGGAGGCATGAAATGCACCTGTCTCCTGAATGTATTTTGTCCTAGGTAGCAGTGGTAAATGCTTGAAACAATCACAGGCACATGGTCATAGAATGCTAAGAAGTACTATCACTCTCCATGTGCTGGGCTACTCTAATCAGTGATGCTATTTCCTACTGTTTCATCACTGATGCTGGCTGGCCAATGTCTTACATCACTCATCTGGAAGGTTCCAAAGCCTTCTTAACAAGGTTTCTGGGCCACTGACTCACGTTTCTGATACAGTCTCTGACTAAGCCTTTCCTAAACCTTGCGCCTGACTAAGTGGTTCACTCCCTGGACACTGGTGTCCTCACAGGCTATAGGATGCTGCCCTGTGCAGGAGTTAGAACTTCTCTCAGTTGAACTCTAACCTTCAGCATCTCCCATGCCTACCCGGTGCTCAACTTCCTTGATCCTTGAGTACATTAGGTATAAAAACCTAGAATGTGCAGTTTGCCTAGTGCGCACTTTGCTAGCTGCACGGTCCTATAAAAACATCCCAGCTGCTAAAATCAAATGTTCATTGAATTAACTTTGTAATCTAATTGAATGTTCAATAATCTCCCAATTAAGAATCTGGGCTTTGGTGATAGGCAGATTAAGGTTTTAATCTCAATTTTGACATTTATTAGCTGAGTGACATTGGACAAGTGACTTAATCACTCTGAGTCTCTGTGTCTTCACTTGTAAAATGTAGATATTATCTATTTTATAGAATATTGTGAGAATTAAAGGGAGGGATGTATCTAATGTATTTTTCACAATACCTGATGCTTGCTATACTCCCAAAAAACAGCAGCTCAAGCTAAAAGCACCTAATGTATATTAACAGTAAAAAGGCTTATTGTGATAATTGGGCAACTTCTTGGGAATCCTAGAGCCAATTTGCGTATCAAATGAAGCCCCCTAATGTGTAAGCCCACAGCAAGAAACACAAGGCCTGCTTCTGGAGGAGCCAGTAAGCATATGCTCTGAGGCAGCTTTAAATAAGCACAGAGCACTCAGCAGCCCACACAAGTCCTCTCATCCCATTTTATCCAAGGGAAGCTGAGAAAACAATGACCACCACCCTTTCTAGCCTCTTAGCAGAAAAGACTACAAACTTGGGCAAGTTGGAGGCCATTTTTAGGTCTACTGCAATGGTCCGTGTGTTGCTTTCTGAAGCATAAGAGCAGCTAAAGGTAGAGCCTTAGACAAGGCTAGCCGTTGCTGGTGGCCTCTGCCATGCTGCCCTAAAGCAAAAATCCAGCCATAGAAGCTTTCTTTCAAACTTCCAGCCCTCCCTTGGTGATCCGCAGTGTCTGTTCCATGGCCTGAATCAGCTGACCAGAATACAAACGAGTGCTTCATTCCAGACCCGGCCATATCTGTTTCTGCAGCTCCAGCCTGAAGGACAGCTCCTAATGTACAGACAGACCTGCAGACACCATTTCCATGACATGCACTTTCCTCTTCAGAGCCAGAAGCTGAAAATGCTTGCTTTCTACCAAGAAAGTTAATAAAACATGGTTGCTAATTAAACAATAGTAAGTATGCGCACACTCACACATGTGTGTATATGTACAGGCATACATGCAGTCACATTGTAAGGACAGGTGGACATGTGTGTCCGATCGTCTGTAGGTGACACTCAAAGAGACAGAAAGCGGAAGAGATTGCTTTGCCTTTGAAAATTCTTAATTGATTATCTAACGTGGCATGTTGGCTTAGGTAATTTAGAAAATTGAAATTATATGTTTGTACAGAGATAATCTATGCTTAAAATATCTGGCATGGTAGGTGGAACACTGACAAACAGTTTAGAAACTTGCTTCACGCAGGCATAATACAGGGCTAATTCAGAATTACAGAGTCAGTTATGGGACTCAACATAAAACGCACCAGATCACTGAGCACCATAGCAGTGGAGAGAACACACATAAAAATGCCGAGAAGAACGGAATGTGAGGCAAAAGCCCAATTTCCTCCCAATCTGGAAGATCAGCAGGATTGCGCTTCTTGTCTGTGGTTTTCTGGGGTAGATGGTACATTACAGTGGCGCGTCAGCACTAATGCTACATGGCAGCTCCTCGGAATACCATCTGCTTCACCGGGAACTCTTAATATAGTTGTAATTATCTACTTTTAAGCACTTTATTGGGAATATCATTTGCAAATTAATCAACTACAGACCGGTTAAACAAATGACATGCTTCCCCGAAACAACAGCATTATTTCGTATTCTTTTCCTAAGGCTTTGGGAGAGCTGGAATGGTTGACGGGGTTTTGCACATGCCTTGAAAAATGGGAGCGGTGTACCAAAATTGAGCAGAAAAATCACAGGAAAGGGTTTTCTAGAAAGGTCTTGGGAGGATTTTGGAAAGGGAAGAGAAGATACAAACCCAAGAGGTGGGTAATGCAGCTGCCACGTGAGAGAAAAGAGGCCAGCCCCAGGCCCACTGACAGCTACGCAATGGTAGAGAGACACCCTCGGAATGCACCGCAGCTGCTGTCCTGGCTAGGGCCTGTTGTCCTCCTTTGTTTGCCTACCACATACCCCATGTGGTTAGCAGCACTTGAGGATGGCCACACTGCAAGAGCTGTGCCTGCAGCCAAACAATGTAAAGCAGGCATGTTTAGGGGAGACAATGCAACACTGGAACACAGATCCTTAATTCTCCTGCTGCAACGAAGCTTGCCTGGACGTAGCTAAAGATCTGAAAAGCAAAACAGCAAAGCAATTCCCAAAACCACAAAGAGAACAAGGTAAACTATCTGAGTGGAAGAAATGACACTGGAGAGTCAGGACTCTCAGGATTTAATACAAGACCAAGCATGCTGCCTCCTGTTCTTTGTAACCAACACAATGGCTCTAAATCATAGGTCTTTAAGGCTGCAGCTTCAACCTCCAACAGAAAAAAACAAATCCCATCACCACTGAAGAATCCACCCGCCTTCCACCAGCGGCAGATCTGAGCATGAGGAAACACAGCCCATGTTCTCTGCCCCAGTTCCCAGCCTGGCTCTTGTCTGGAAGAAAGAGGCTCCAGTGTCTCCCCAAGATAAGCTCAGGCTGTAAACAAACAAATGGCCCTTACGCAATTTCACCAGTATACTGTCAGCTCCCACTGAACACAGCCAGAGTCCCACACAGAGGTGACGGGATTGTGCATTCAACCCAGGACGTGGGGTGAGGCCCGTGTGGAATTAGTCTAGGAAAATCCACACCAATGTCACTGCCAGCAGCAATGGCTTGTTGGCCTCATTAAATGATTTTTTTTAAAAAAAATTACTAAAACTCATAATGAGAGACAGAGAAAACAAAAGGCCTTTGGAATCAGACACCCTTGGTAGTGAAACCTGCCTTTGCCTGTGACCCACTGCTTAATCTCCTACTCATAGGGTTTTTGCTATCTTCTAAAAATGGCTTGTGTGTAATTTAAAAATATTGCTACATTTATGATGGAAGGAAAAGAAGAGGTAAATGACATTATGAAACAAACTTAGGTTTGTGAGGAAAGATCTAGAGAAAGAAAAGGGACAAAATAACATCATGTTCCCCCTTGGAAATCCAGAAGGAGTAACCAAGAAATCCATAGAGATGAGTATTCACATTGAATTAATGCCAAAAACTCATTTATTGAACATTTACTATGCTAAGCAAATGATGGTCTGGAGGAATATATGAGGTATGATTGAAAATCGACAGTGAATGTTTACATTTAAACAGATGTGTTCTTTAGTTGCATTTCCATAGCTACCTCAGTGTCCTTTATTAATTCAAAACATTTACCTTTCATGGCCATTTCGACTTTGAGGAAAAGCCAAAAGTTGTGTGGCACTAGCTCTGGTAAATAAGGCAGACAAGGACGCGCTGTCTTGTTTTCACACACCCACCTTTCCTGTCAGGTGGCAGCATTAACCATGTTTTGTTTTGTTTTGTTTTGTTTTGTTTTGTTTTTATCCCACCTCAAAAGAGCCTTCATTAAAGAGGATTTCCAGAATTGCTTCCAAAGTGGCAAGAACAATGGGACAAGTGTGTGGGAAGCGAGGCAGAGTATTCCGAGGGTGCTTCCTGGCCATGTGTCTTTCACCGTGGTCCATTTTTAAGCCTGACTATTCACCATGGTTTCCAATTGCATCTCATATCCATGAAAACATGCTCACTTAGGCCAACCTCCGCCTTATTTGTTGCCACTGACTGCAGACTTTAAAAAGCAAGATAAATGAAAGTCCGATGCATGGCACAGGGTGCCATGCACAGTGCAATTTCACATGTTTTTCCTTTCTCCAGTTCAAATCTGGGTGGAAACTCTGAGGTAGGTATTTTCAGTGGGCATCTCCAGGGCAGGTGTTACTGGTTCAGTTTGACCGTACATCCCTCCTATCAGGAGCAACCTCCTGTCACTGGCCCGTCCATTTTGCAGTGGACTTGTAAGATGGTGCCTCATGGAGCTGACTTACTCAAAATTGGCTGTTCTTTCAGAGATGATAACGAGGCATTTCATGGTTGAAAAACTACACTGATAATATTTTTGGCTCTTCAGCTTTTCTTCTTTTTTGGTGCAATTATTTCTTCTATGAAGCAAAGCTTAAAAAACAAAAGCAAACAAACACTCAGGGTTCCCAGCCTCTGCTTTGCTCAAATAATTGAGATGAATTTAAGAATGAGCTAGCAAAAAGAGAAACAGGTGGCTCCTAGCAACTAAAGTTCTAAAGGATGTGAGGCTGAAGCAGGTTCCGTGGATAGTCCCAAACAGAGTGACAAAGTGTCACCCTTCAGCAAGGCATTTATATGTTAGTTGAATATTTGTTTGAAGAGTAACCTTAAGGGTTTCAGACAAGAAGGAAGCAGAAGAAGTCAATATTCAGTCTTTTCAATAATGTCCCCAGGAATTCAGCTGTAGCCCAGACCTTCATATCTCACTCAGAGAACCAGCTTCTGTCACCTCAGAAGGCACCTTCTAAGACTCACTGTTATTGAACATGCCTTGAAACAACTGTCCCCTGCCCAAAACAGCACAGTGCCAGTGTCCTATCCAATCAGAGCACTTTAGTCTTCTTCCTGAGCACAGAAATTTGCCATTGCTGTGCTTCCTAAACCCCAGGGTCACTTCAATGTCCCTTTGAAATTTATACCTGAATGGCTTTGGTTCTGCTATGCCCGACATGCCCACGCATAAGACCAGTCATCTTCCAGTAGAACCACTGAGGCCAAAATGGGCACCACACCGCCCTCTTAAAGTCATCACCAGTAATTTGAGTGAGGTGAGAGAATCCACTTATTTTCCCTTTAGTATCTGAACTGGCTGATTCAAAAGTAGTGATGGGGAAAAAAAAAAAAGCGAGCACACAAGGTAATGATACCAAGCCAAAACTCTTGGAGAGGTTTTGTGGCCCTGTGACCCTTGGAAAAGGAGCCAAAGTGATAGATACGCCTTTCTGCAAGTGCCAGCACATCACCAGGGGTAGTCACACCTGGGCCACAGCATGCCCTGAACTCTTGTCATCTGGCAACCACTGACCCTGAGTCTCTCTCCAAGGCTGCAAGCAGCTGTCGGATCCATGCTGCAGGCTGGATTTCCACATTGCCAGGCAGAGTTGCACAAACAAAACCAACCAAGGCATCTGCCCTGTCCTATTGAGATCTTGCTTTGCTTGAATTATTTGGTCAATTTTGTCACCACCTACATCATTGCCTCTACTCCATGAGAGCCACCATGAATATAGAGCCTCAGAGATAGGTCTTGCTTAATTAGCAATCAATAAATCAGTGGGTTAGCTCCATTATTTCCTTAACTCATCTATCTTCACTAAATACCCATAGCCACCGGCTGGACTCCGAAGTCTCACCCTGGCCTCCCCCAAGCAGGAACACTCGTGAGACCAGCTACAAATCAGAAGGTGGGGATGATGCTAGGATGATTGATGTTCCCTCCAAGGCACAGTGCACCTGGTATTGGGGGCCCTTCAGAGATGGGCCACTGCCCAGGTAATTTGCTTCTACTGCCCCCATCAGTTAAGAAGCCCATGGCGGAGGCATTTCCCGATAACACCCAGTAACAGTACCTGATTTCTCTCTTTGGACTACTTTAGACATGAAGTTTGAGATGTTTTTCCTTGGAAATACCTCCATTGGATGTGGAATTTCCTTGTACAGTTCTAAAAAAATGCAAGCTACCTACCCCTCAAAAGATGGTGGAAAGAAATGAAGACATTGACAATGTCCACTAAAGAAAATGCAACATTACTTTCTTCAAATTTGCTAGATGAAATAAATTTTAATTTATCCTACTTTTTATTTTAAGAGAAAAATTTTAGAGGAGAGAAAATCACAAAATTAAACATTGAATGAAGCTAGGAATCATTGAGTTAGATAAAAAGTATAGACAAAGATGAAATGCATTCCCCCAAGAGAGTTCTGAGTTTAGACCTTCCCTAAATTGTTATAACATTTTATTATATATATATTTTTATTATTAGCTAATTCATTGAACACTTACTATGTGTCATATATTGGCTATGCATTTTATAAGTATTAGCTCATTAATTTTTACTTACTTTTTATGACAAACCAATGAGATTTGATGGTATTATCTTCATTTCATACTTGAGGAAATCAGACATGGTATCTAAGGTCACAGAGTGAAGAGTAGTGGAACTTGGTTTTTGTTCAGGACATTCTGACACTGAAATCTGGGCTCTTACTGATCAGGCTAAATCAACTTCCAAACAAAAATAAAATTTCATGTAAATAAAACATATTACTAACTCTTCACAACCAAATGCAAAGGACCCATCTGTATATGATATAGTAGCATAATTGATATTTTTGAGGAGCAATGGGATAGCTGTAATTAAATTACCCAGTTGAAATGGCTTGGTTTATTCCAATAACAAGAAGACCTTTCTTCATTCAAGGTTCACTGTTCTTTCCTGTAGGGAAATAAAAATGTTCTAGAAACATCTCAGATACTGCAGCATTTGGAGTGCTTGTGTTAATTTTAGCAAGCCCCAGCATTCCAAACCTCTGCCTCACTGAGAGATACCCATTGGTAAGATGGGGGTAGGAGGATAGAGGTAAGGATGCAGGAGAACCCTGTGATTCAGGGACCATCTCCAAGGGCAAAAGATAGCATCAGAGTGTTTGGTTCTGGACTTGAGTCAAAAGGCAAAGGAGGTTGGAAAATGTGCTCGCAGCTTTCAAGAGGATAAATCTTCTCCTCCCATCCCAGAGGTGGAAAGGGAAGCTCATTAGCATAGCGTCCAAAGTTCTCCAGGATGCTCCATCAACCTGCTGTCCACACTGCAGTGTGTTGTTCCAGGAGAAGAGAAGACCCGGAGGTGAGGAAGAAAGCAGGCTTAATGCCAGACTGCATCTTTCGGTATCATAACGTTTTAACTTACAAGGTGCATCAACTCAATTTCCTCACCCACCAATGGGAGGGAAAACAGTATTATCTAGGGAGATGCGTCAAAGAGCGAAGGTATATAAAGTGACTCCAACTTTGTCCCGAAAATGGTAAATGCAGTATGTCAATGTTTATTACTCTCATTATTCCGCATGCAAAGGGATCACACTGAATCCCCTTGCACACTCTCTGGCAGGAATAAGCTGCATCACATTCCTAACAGAAATTCTGCAAAATTTCAAGGTTAGAAGTAGTACCTTCTTTTGAAGATTCTTGAGAAATAGCAAAAGTCTAATTAGATTTCTTTTCAGGAACAAAAATTGATTTTCTTTTTTAATAATTCTATTAATTGAACCTCTTCCCCCATCTCAGCCAAAGAACTTTGACATTGCAGTCTTTGTCACCTATATAAGATCATCTTAGGAAGTCTGATACCAATAACAATAAGTTTTCCTAATGGTTGAGACACATCACTGAATTTCATACTATCATAGACATATACCACCTCCAAGCAGCCAAAATAAGCCTGACATAAACCACCCATATACAAACAGAATTTAGCAAAAAACAAAACTAAACATTAATTTATAATACCCACTCTGGCAGCATTGCAATTAAGCATAAATAGTCAAGCATGCACTTTGGTGAATAGTGTAAAATGTTAGACTCCTTCTGAAAAACATTATAGAGATTCTAAAAAAGCCCCACAAAAATATTTGTGCCCATAGGAATTTATATCAAGAAAACCATACAAAAGATGAAATCTATGGTGCAAGGCTTTACAACAGCATTTTTTAGTAGTAAAAATAAATTATGGACTAATCATACTATGAATACTTTATTTCTTTTAAGATACTTTTCTTCAGGTAAATTTTCAACATTTCTCAAATTATACCACCTCTTATTTTTCCACATATATATACTACATGATGGTATTTCTTTTTTCTTTGTAAAACTAAGTTATAAAACCAGTGATGCACGTTAAAAATTAGTGGCATCTCATAATCAAGAAAAGGCAAAATGCCATCCTTAAAAATAGTTCCTCAAGAGGTCAGGTAGGAACACAGAAATTTAGATCCCAGCCACATTAAATTTTGTATGACTAGGGACTAGAAAAGAAAGGAAATATATACAAAAGCATTTTTTTACAAGTAATACTTTTCTTCTTTTTTACTTAAGAGTTGCATTCATGTTATCATGCTAGTATGCTTGTGTTAACATTTCTTTCCTTTATTCTTTTTCTAAGAGAGAAATCTGCCTTCTCTGGGGCTCAATTTCCAGAGGACCCTGGGCAGAAAACAGTCATAAATAGGATGGGAATAAAAAGCCAGCTAAAGCCACCTCTACACACTGCAGGAGCAGACACTTAAGAAGTCCTCATCACCTTCTTACATTCCAGGAAGGGGTGAGAGGTCTTGATGAGCAGAAATGTGGCAGTGACTCCTAAAGACTTCCAGCCCTGTCCTCGCACCCCAAGAGCTGCAGCACCTTAGGAGGGAACCTGGAACCAAACCAAAGCCCTCCCAGTGAGTTACAGGACCTGATCAGACTGCACATCTGCTGTCGCAGTGAGCCAGACAATGGGGGTCCATAGAAAGGGAGGAAAAGGAAGGCATGATGGTAGGAACAAACAACATACTTGAAAATGAGAAAAGGGTACAGGCTGATGTGGAGATGGGAAAATAACCCAGGATGGAGAAATGAGTTCACAAGAAAAGAGAGAGAGGGTGTACTGGAACATTACAAAGATACATCATATAGATTCTCAAAAAGTATTTGTTAAAGGAATTAAAAGAAAATAAAAGAAGGGCTTATACCTAAAGCCTAATACCATGTAGGGCCATAGCTTAATAATTGCTTACTTAAATCACTAATTTTCTAATTTATTCATTCAACAACTATTTACTGGGCATTTGTTTAAATGGCATCCAATTATCTAGACAAGGGAGATAATGCACCAAGCAAAACGGCCAAGAAAACCTGCACCCCTTCAAGGAACTTACATTCTCAAGGGGGTGGCAGCAAGGTAGAAAGGTAAGTGGGAGATGACTGACATTAATAAGCAAATAAACACAGTAGTCCAAACAATATTAGATTGTGATGTGTGCTATAGAGGAAGTGAAGGGATGGATGCGAAAGGACAGCAGCTGGCAACTTTAAATTGGGTCCTCAGAAGGACCCCTCTGAAAGGTGACATTTCAGCAGACTTGAAAGCATAAGAGCAAGCATGTGGATATCTGAGGAATGGAGCAGAAGCAGCAAGTACAAAGGCCCTGAGGTAGGATTGTGTTGTGAATATTCAAAATTGAGCAAGGAGACCAGTGTGGATGCCACAGAGATGATCTTGAAGAGGAATTGGAGAGTCTAGGGCCTCAGAGATCATTTTATGTCCAAAGCTTTTACTTCGAGTGACAAGGGGAGCCACAGAAGGCTCCGGAGCAGAAGATTGGCATGACCCGGCTGATCTTAACAGGTCAGATCTGCAGCTGTGCCGAGAAAAGCACATAAAGAAAGAATCAGAGAAGCCTATTTTAATAATCCAGCTAAGAGACTTGGCCCAGGGTGGTAATTGAAACATACAAAAAGTGGTCAGATCCTGGGGGGTTTTGAAGGTGGGTCCCCTCTAGATCCACAAATGGATTGGACAAATGGATTGATAGACTGGTCAAGGCTGATCTCCTGCTTTTTGCTCTGAACAAATGAAAAATGGGTCTTCTGCGAGCTGAGACGGCAAAGGCTGTGGGAGGCATGGGTTTGATGGAGACGCGAGAGTCTCCTTCGGGGACATCCCAAGTTTGTGAAACTGTCAGATATCTAAGCAGAGCAGTCCAGCAGGCCAGAGCTTGCCCTGCATGAACATCTGAACAAAAGATCAAACAACAGAAAAATGAGAAAGTGAAATTGAGAAAGGGACAGAAAGGGAGAGCAAGATGACATTAAAACCGAATAAAAGAGAGGGAGGCAAGGAGAAAGGAATCCCAGATAAGGACGAGGGGTGGAGCTGGTTCCCAGGGCTCTTGTCCGTGGTCTCTTGCACCCACTCTGACCATTCCTGCTAAGTAAGCTAAGAGTATGGCTGGTTCTGCCCCCACCTGGCACAGTAAACACCGGTGACACGATGAATTGACACCTGTTTGCCTTCGGTGTGTTTCCTCCCAGCCAGGCTGTAGGACCACATGGAATTAGGAATTTGGGAGCAGGACAGAAGCACCCAGAATTCTGCACCACACACACCGACACACCCTGCATCATGAAGAGGTGCTTGCCATGGGGTAGGAATTGTCCCCAAGTCTTTCCTCTGCATTCTTGTCGTAAGCAGCTTGCGGGTGGCCATTCACCATCAATCAGGAGGATTAGGGCAACTTGAGCAGAGAGAGGCCAACACAGCAGGGGTCCCTGGTCAGCAGCCCACTGGCTCCTGCCTCCTGAGTCAGCTGGAAAGGCTGATGGAAAGCGCCACTGACTTAGCTGACTCGCTCCCCAGGAGCAATCACAGGGAAGCTTCCTTGAAGCCTTTCTTCCTGGGTTTGCTTCTTTGCCTGTGAGTTTCCATGCCACAGGTGAAGGAGCTGAAGTCCCCCAGAGGTCCTGAAGCCTGTGTCTTTACCTCTTCCCTGTGTTATCTTAGGTCAGTCACACAAACTCCCAGGGCTCAGCTATCTCATTCATTTGGAAATATTCAGACAGCAAGTGGCCGTCCTCCAGAAGACAGGATGCCCTGCCCAGCAATCTGGTCCAGACCCTTCCGGCTTCAGGTCTGTGACACCATGACATTCACAGGAAGTGAAGTGTTTAGGGAAGGAGGTGAGACAAGTGTATGGAGACCCATGAGCTCTAGCACTCTCACTCCTCTCTAAGTAGAACATCTTTTGGGGGTTTCAGCAAAAGAGAAAACCTCTATCCTTGTCATTATTCTGCAGAGAAGCAGAACATGAAATATTGAGGAAAACCACATACTTTGCATTCAGTGAAGATAGCGCTGAATTCTTAGTTCAACACTTCTCAGAATTTAACACTGAGCAAATGACTTAAACTTTCTACATTTCAGTGGACTCCTCTGAAAAGCGAATACAGAATAACACAAAGAAATCCAAGTTGCTGGGAACATCCAACAAGATGATAACATAAATACCAGCTCCATCATCATGCTGTTACAAAAACAGGGTGAATTTAATGCTGAGATTTGCTTGTTCAAGTGAAGAAAGAGCCTCAAGCATCACTTCGTCCACAACCTCAGCTCAGGTCTAGCCCTCTCCTCCAAACCCCCAATCCCCAGGCTGCACCTAGGACTCCAGGATCTTCTTCATCTGGGAGCAAATACTGAACACTAATGAATAATCTGAGGGCAGGTCCCAGAAAGGAGGACATTTGGCACCTGAGTTGTGGGAGTTCAAGTGGAGGTAGGATTGACTGTTGCTATGATGGCAAGAAGTTCTTGGGTTGGAAAATTAATCACCATTTTTGTATATTAATCATTAAATCTGTACACCTTCCAAAGGCCCTGTCACCAAGTACTGGAGATAAGGCCTTTTGGAAGTAATTACGATTACATGAAGTCAGAACAGTGGGGTTTCCATGATGACATTAGTGGTTTTATAAGAGGAGGAAGAGAGATCTGAGCAGGGGTGTTTGCTCCATCTTACCGTAGGATGCCTTCCATCATGCTATTGGCAGTAAGAAGACTCTTACCAGGGTCCAAGCAGTTGCTGAAGCCATGCATTTGGAATTCATGGCCTCTAGACTTATGAGTCAAACTTTTATTTCTTATAAATTATCCAGTCTGTGGTATTCAGTTACAGCAACAGAAAACAGACTAAGAAATCTTGTAAATGAGGGAAACATCGTTTTCTTGCTTCTGGTTTCCACAAGGAAATAATTTTCCTGGGAAACTGCTGACTTTTTCCATTCCTGCATAATAGGGAGGAAAGTGAGTCATCTGCCTGAATTTGAGGAAATAATTGGTCAGCCTTTAACTCATTTCACTCATCTTGGTCATGAACCACACTCAGAAAGCAACATTCCTGGTTTCTGCAGCCATCTTCAGCAGGAAGGGAACGTTCTGCACTGACCACATAGCTAAGTCTGGCCAAAGCCTGGGCTATTTCAGTAGGTATTTCATTCTCATGACCAACCCAGGGTCTGCTCCAATAGATATATAGTCAATATTGAGTGTCCATTCTAATTCTTTTATTTCTCAATTCATTCAAATTCATTCTCAATTCATTGGAGAATGAGTAGGACTCCTCAGAGGTCCCTGAGAATGAAGATTAGCCCTGGTCTCAGTCTAATACTGCCTTACTGAACCCATTACTATTAATAAGAATTATCACAAATCAGTTAAGGCTGTAAATTATTCTTGTTATCAAAAGTTGATTTTATCAACCCAAGTTCATCTTTTCATTCGCTGGTGGTTTTATCTTTGTCTTCCAGTTGCTGTCAAGGTCACCTGAAACATTTGTTTAAAGCGCAGATACCCAGGCTAGGCTCTTACAGATGGGATTCTGAGTCAATAACTAACTGTCCTTTACAAGCAGCCTGACTGGTTCCCACATTTTAGAAGGCAGTCTCACAACTAGTGGCTGCAAGGTGGAGTAACCCGGAGAGCATTGGTTGAGGTCCGAGAAGTTTATATTTAATTGACTATGGGTGAATCTTCAGCCCCGTTATAAACATTCTCCAGGTGATTAATGTTCAGTTTAAGTGATACCCACTGCTATATTCTCTCAAACTTTTCTTTAAAGATCTGTTGATGGCAGGGAAAGCCTTCCATTCACTGGATGCTGCAGGTCTCTGGAGTTCCTATTCCTCAGGAAGGAACAACATAGTAGGCTAAGGCATTTTTGGAAATGCAGACCAGAATCCCACAATCTTATGGCCAGTGTCAAAACTCATTACCACCCTGTGACAGCCCAGCACCTCATCCCACCTTGCTTCATTGTGCTGCCAACCCACTTTCAAATGAAGTGCAATTTACATCTCTTTAACTAGACGCATTGGTGTTATTACCATTGCAATCCTATTGATTGCAGCGGCTGCTCTTAGCAACACATTCCAATTTTATCATCCTTAGTCATTCTTGCAATGACTACATGTGTATAAACAAGCCCTGATGTTTAGAATAACACATGTTTGGGGGTGAGAAGGATCATGTTTAAATCCTTAAACTGCCTGTGAAATGAATACCAAACAGGAAAAGCCCCCAACTTCAGAGTCTTCTCTTGAACTCCTAGATTTTCCTTCTGAGGGAGGCATTGGTAGAATAGGATCTGAGACCAAGTTTAAGAAAAATCAGCTTCCATCTTACATGGCTGCTTTATTTTAAGAGTACTGAGGACAAGAAACATGTCCACCCACCTAAGGCCAGCAGCTGCACCAACTCTTCCTTCCTCCTGTCTGAAACCCTTGGAAGGACCTTATATAGATGCTGCCTATGTCTGAGCATTTGATCTCTAACTTAGACTCCCATCCTAAAAAGAATGGAACCATAGGTTGAGTGGCAGCTTGGAAAGCTGCTGAGCAGTGCAAGGAGAGAAAGGGAGTCAGGCAGAAATTAACAAGGATCTAAAAATGAAACGATGCCAACCAGGAGACTTGCTTCTTGTTATCTTAAAACAAACCCGGCTAGGTCAGACAGAGATAACCATCAAATGCACACTATCAAGTAAGTTGGCTGTGTTCTTGTTTCAAAATATGATAAAAAGGAGAAGGAGCTGTTGATCAAGGGGCTGCACTTCACAGAGGGGCAGGAAATCAGGCAGAGTATAACATTCAGTTCTACCAAATAAATTTATCATTTGACAAAAACGATGTCACTACAACTTCTTAATCTGAAACTCTTGTTAGATACAGAAGAGGAACAGAGGAAAAACAGAATGATCCAAACCATAAGCACCATAAGCTAGGAAAAAGGCCTCCATAGTACTTCCAAGAGAAAACTGAAAATCCACAGGCTGAAAGTTAAGTTCCTCCATGATTCAGTCCTTGCCTATCTCCTTGGTCTCATTACCTCATTCTCCACATGAAAATCCATTCTAGAGCTATGGAATCTACCACTAACACACACAGAACAGGAAGCTCCGGGCTGGATCATTTGCTCATTTTGTGAAACCAGGATAGCTACTTTATTTCCCTGTGTATTACATGTCTAGTTGTCCGCCTATAAATTTCCCTAAAAGTCCCAAGCCATTCAGGGCCTCAGATCATCAGTACTCCCAACATATGTAAGGCAATCTCCATGTTGATCTGGTTTTTCTCCTAAGGTTGCTCAGTACAGAAGAGTCACACAAAGCCCAGACTGGCCCACCCCAAAAGGTTCAATCCCAGGAATCTTGGGAGACAGAGTTGACAGTTTTGGACTTTACTGTGCTACAAAGTCTCTAGAATCGGGGTGTATTGCAATACTCCCCAAATTAGGTGTCCAGTTGAAGTCTGCAGGAGAGGTCAAATATCATTAGAGGCTACTTCCACCCTGAAGGAAAGTAAATTTCCATGAGGAAACACAAAAAGTGAGAATGCCATTCAACATTATTAGGGTATTTGGGACATGTGCTTTTCTTCACCTTTTTTGCAAACTCAAAATCTAGCCCTTTTCTCCTCAAATATAATACTGCCAGAGTGAAACTGACAAGACATACAATAAAGTTGAGGAAGAGAAACACAAAGACCTAGATAGTAACCTATTTATTTTTCCAGGGGAAAAAGTAACAACTATTCTAGCAAAGAAAATAGCCCTACATTTGGTCATGTTTTTTTCCTGTTTTCCCTTCAATTTAAGAGAAAAACTTTTCAAAATCATACAAAATGGTATACACTGTCTACTTTCCGATGGTCCTCTTCAAATACATAACCTTTCAGGTCACTATGAAACACTGTTTTGAAATATGTCTCGGTCTGTCTTTCAGTGTGACAATGAAATTACCAGGCAGTTCAGAATGTGACGTGACTGAATTAGGCTGCAGCAGACCAGCCGTTATCATAATCACCCTTCATCCTTACTTCCTGAGAGAGGGGAAAGCCACGGAAAAATCCAAGAACAGAGAAGCACACCTCATTCTATGCATAAGTGAAGTGACCCCGTGGAATTACATCATTCCCTTCTCTAAGAGACCTCAGATCAGTTTAACTACTGATGCAGAGCCCCGTTTGCTTAAACTGGTCTGTCACCATGTCGCTAGCCTCTAATTTGTGACTCTATTAGTCACTTATTGCTGTCCAACTCCCTTTGGACTGTCAGGGAACATCTTGGAATGTCTTCAGACTAATGTTATACAGAAATACTTGACCTTTTTAAGAAGCACTGATCAAATTTGCCTTGAATATTTCACTATATCACGGGAACAATCATAAATGGCATATAAAAATTCAGTAGCCGTGGGGATCAATAAGCTACCCACCCAGAAATATATATATATATATATATATATATATATATATGCATAATACATAAATAGAGTTTTTTAAATTGCAAAGACATGCCATTACTGCCTTAGTGGAACTGGTTTAGTGCCTACACCAGTGCCAAGCAGCAGGCTCTCAGCCTGGCCTAAAGAGGGGAGACTCAGGATCAAACAGGATGCTGACCCTGAGCACTGTCTTTTTGACTCAGGGGAATTAAGAAGGATTCTGTTAAAATGCAAATATTTTACCTGGAAGGGATACATATTGGCTAATTAGTAGCATCTGACATATTTGCACGAGTGCATTTATTTAGCTGGCCAAAAGCAAAGTCTCGAGGAAAAGGATCAAAGACATTTAAGAGCAATGAAGAGATGGGCAGGGGACTTTTGGGTAGATGGGAGCTGACTGAGAAGGTTCAGTAGTCACCAGCACATCCTCAAGAGATGCCCAGTTCTGTGTCACAGCCCTGCGGCCACGGAGACACAGCGTCAGTCGATGGAGGCTCTTCCCTATTGCCTCGGGGGCCCTTCCTCCTTAAGCAGAGGCCATATATTCTATGTCTGTAATATATCTTTGGAATTTGTAGGATAAACCCAAAATGCTTCACTCTGAGACATAAGCAGATAAAAATAAGTTCTGAGAATTTCCTTTCCAGCTCACCCCACAAACAAAAATATTTTAACAAGTCACCCAATAACCAGGTATACATGACGAGATCGGCTGGCCTGTTCATGTAACGTAAGCTTTACAGACACAGCACAGATTATAGCAGAGCTCTCCTTCTGTGCTGTCTCTCCCTGACTCCTTCTCTCAATTGGATTTAGTGAAAAGGAAGAGTCTGTCCCACTGAAATGACAGCCAAACATTAAAAAGTGACTGGTGGAAATGCGTGGTTGGTGATTATCCTACATGGACGAGGATCTGATAGCATGTGCGCGCGCACACACACAAATACTTCAACTTGAAGGCCTTCTAAATATTTCTCTTCTCTCTCCAGAATGGCGTTAACTCATTGTCAGTGAGATTTTCTATAAATTTGCTTCAGTGGTCACATAGGTTAAAAAAAAATTAATAGCCTAAGAAGTGAGGACTAAAGGCCACAAAGTTAAAGCGCTTACAAGGCAAATAATTTGAAGAGGCAGGATAAAATCAAAAACAGAATTTAAATAGCCCCAGCCTAAGAATTTATAAAAGACCAAGTCCTGACCTATGACAGAAATGAGAACTTTATTGGGCACATAATTCAGAAAGGCAGGAAAAGCTGATACATGGAACACAATGAATGTCAGGTTAAGGATTTAAATTTCAGTCTGATAGGGTTGGGAAAACCAATACAATAATGCCAGTGAGGGGGACAGACACGCTGTGCAAATCCAGTGCGCTGTCAAACTTGGAGTGCATAATTAGCCCGAGTGGTAATTAAGAATCTAGAGGCCCTATTGAAATGAAGCCACAATGGGTAGATTCCGATCTTGCTGCATCGAGCCAGAATACTAAACACGGTAAGAGTTTTCCTCGATTTTGGCTGGACTCATCGGTAGCTGTCAGCCAGTGAGGCTTATAAACACCTCTGCCCTACCTGTTTATAATACTTCTGACTGACAGAAGGGAAATGGCCTCAAGGTCCTCGGGTGGGGGGGCGCATCGTTGGCTTTTCTATTTAGCTTCAAAATAAATGCTTCTTTGGTCATGGTTTCCCTCTTGAATCACAAGAAACTAAGTTCATTACTGGCATGAGGTCAATGCTGAGTTGATCTCTGAGCCAATGATAAACTGGCATTACAGACTTGTTTTATTTATAGAGACAATGATATCAAATTAGATAGGAAGGAAGAGAAGAATTTAGCTTCATGTAGAAAATAAGTTTCTCTGATAGACACCTACTACTACTAGTTTTCTAAAAAATATAAGACAATGTCACAGATTCTATCTTTGCTCTTAAAAAATGGGAAGAGGAAAGACATTTGCAGAGTACCATGGTTATGTGCTAATGCACAAGACCCATCCTCATATACATGTGAGATAACCCCAGGTAAGTAGCAGGTTCTCTTCATTTTTCCTGCTCTTTCATTTAAGTCAGGAAAGTCCCTAGAGCTCATTGGTTCAGTTTGCCATATTAGTTGGGAAAAAATGGAACCAAAAAAAGTTTAATTTTTTTCTCTTTCCTTTTCTTTTAAGGATAGCCCTGTAGTACAACTATTTGCATCACAAAAACAAAACATTATATTCTAGAGACTTAATGGAGAAACATCAGTCTCTACAACAGTCCCGTGACACAAATTCTTAGGTTTCTGAAATATTCTTTTTAGAAAGATTGTTTCAAGGCAAGACAAGGAACCACCAATTATTTCATTTCAGTAATAAGCAGAGAAAATTCCACTGGCTACTAAACACTGCCCACGTACCCAGAATAAAAAGAAAAGATGTCAGAGAAACATCACACTGGGGATGGGAATCCTCAAACCAAGGGAGGCGGTGACTTTAAGGAACTGACATTTACAAGAATCAAGAAAGGAAACCTTCAGTAAAAATGTGGTGAGCAGAAGCTCTTGGGCCCTTAATATAGTTTATCTTTCACATAAAGGTATCTTGAAAACCTTTACACAAGTCCTTTATGAGGGAATAATTTCTGAGCCTGGGCGGACAATGGTCTTTCAAATCCATTCTCAGTTTAGAAAGCATTTGTAAGGAGGATTTTTGCCAGCCACCGCCTGAGAAGTGCGTGATGCCCTTGGAAATCTCTGTAATTAACAATAAGCCTCTCTCACCATTGAAAGTGGACCCTCATACCCTAAAGTAGCACTGATGTTTCTATTTCTGACCTACACCCTTCATTTTATGCAATGTCTTTTAAAAACCAAGGGCAAGAACAACCTGGAGAGAAATTTTCAAATTTTGGATCAGAGCCACCAAATCAATAATGGCGGAACAAAATGAATTATCAGCCCGCACTGCTTCAATCACAGGGAAAGGCAAGGAGGTAGCCAAAAGAGAAACTGCGGTCAATGTTAAGAAACAGAATGAATTGACTTTGAGGGAGGCTTATATCTAATTAAATGAGACTGGGGGCAAAGGCAAGGTAGACTCATCTGCTGCTGATAAGGAAGTGATCACAGCAGGTGACTCAGCTCAGCTCAGCTGCCTTTTCCCAGCTGGAAAGGAGAACAGAAAGTAATACGGGGGTGAGGGGCATGGCAGACATGGCAAGTTGTTGGGATGTGTATTCCCCCTCCTCCTGTGACTGTAGGAAGTAAATCTCTCAAGTTCCCTCCATCAGCAAGTAAGTTGCTATGAATATCTAGAAGTTCGTTCCACGTGAACCCAAAGCAAGAGCTCCTTACTCTTAGGTGTCGTATCAGAAAGAGAGGGAGGAAAAGGATACGTGTATCACTGGTTTCTAGTGATGACCAATGGCTTTAAAACTTCTTCCTGAAGCCTGAAAGCTTTGCAGCAAGAGCTCTAGACTTTCAGACTGTAGAGGAACTGCCACCATCAAATGCCATGTGCATCTCTGGGAGAGATGAACAAAATATATCTAAAGATGGAAGACAGTCCTAGTGGCTTCTTCCTGTATCCCCTTGGGGACTTGGCCTTAGGATAGTCACAAAAAGGGATCCTAGCAGAAATTGTTCTCATGAATATCGGTACCTGTATTACTCACTTTTTGGTGGCTGGAACAATACTTAACACCTATCATTTAAAGGGAGAGGTTGTTTGGCATATAGTTCTAGGGGTTTCAGTTCATGGTTGGGTGGCTCTAAGGCAGAAATGGCATGGTAGAAGGGCCTAGCAGAGGACAGCCTGGGTAGGGAAGGAAGGAAAGAAGGAAGAAATGTCCTCCACCTCACCATCCACACCAACATTGACCTCCACTTACACTGTGCCCTACACTAGGGGAAACAGCAGTAAACTTTTAGGTCAGCCACTCTAACCAAAGCAGCAGCATTCCCCCTCTGCAGCCTGAGGCTTACAAATACATACTCTCTTCCCGCTCCATTTGCAAACACATGTGTTTCTTCAACACGTACAAGTGACACCCCGTGCTTCAGAGACACTCTTAAATAAACGCAAGTGATTCACTATTTTCTCGTGGTGTGCACAGCTAATTATATGTTCCGAACACCTTTAAAAGTCACAAAATCTCTCAGTATTTCCAGTGCTTTTCAAATGGCAAAGGCTTTAGCCATGAAGGAATGAGCTTAGCAAAGCCAGTAAAAAATTAACATGAATGCTGAAAAAAGGCTATAGCCCTGCTTTTTATAGAGTTAAACTCCCAGGAGTGGTGCACAGGCTTATCAGGAAATTATAGATCTTATTATTGGGGAGCGGGGTGGCAGATGCCAAAAACATTTAAATTTCCAATTCATGAAGCCCATTGTAGCTTGATATTATGGTTTTATTAGATTTGTGCATTTAGCCAGGAACCTATTATTATAATAAAATACAAAATATAATTATTGTTTTCTTGCAGTGAGAACCTCAGAATTATCTAACATTTTGTTGTTTCCCTATCAAAAGAAATCCCAACTTTGGGTTTTTTTTAGGATTTTTGAAGAAATGTCACCCCCTCTATCTCCTTTTCATAATAGTTGTTGCTTTATGCTATTTAATGGAGAAAGAAAGTAAAAAGAATTTAGATGGAGGCCCTAAATCATAGTGGTTTTGCTTTAATTACAATATTATACACTTATATTTCTCATCTTTTCTGCTGTTCTTTTTGCTCAGCCAAACTCCATTCCTCATTCAGTTCCCATTAATTGAGATGGCGTTTGGGGAAAGCTGATACATAGATATGAGTTTCACAGGGCCAAGTGCTCACCTACTATTACACCAAATGGAGTTCGATACCTGTAATGGTCCATTTAGCTGCTTGTCATATGATACCACTCCTGCATCCATGCCTCACTGATGCTCTCACAATGCCTTTTCTCTCCTCTCTTTCCACTTCACATTGTTATTATCTCCCCTCATCAGAAAATGAAAACGTTTTAGAAATACTGAGGGGAGTCACATTAGATGTAAGGCACCATGGAAACATGCCGGGGTCTCTAGTTTTAAAGTTGGAAGGGGCCTTACACAGCACACCACCAGCTTGTCATTTTCCAAATGAGGATAGTGTGACCCAGTGTGATCATATTGCTCTTAGGGACAAAAGTAAGGACACGTGCCTCACTTTTTAGGAGCTATCATGAAGGCCTGGCGATGTGCTAGCACTCGGCCAATGGCATCATTTCCCATAATCCTCACAATAATACTGAAGTAGGTGCTGGTGCTGCTTCCATTTAATAGAAGAGGAAACTGATGCACAGAGATGTTAGATAATTCATCAAAAGTCACACAGATGATAAGGGAAGAGGCAAATTTTGATCCCAAGCTTCACCTCTAACAAAATGATAGTATTTGTTATGTTTATACTTGGTTGTTATCTACACATGTGTGTGAACACACACGCATGTGCACATACATTGGTGATGTGGTTGAGATGTTATTTTACAATAAATAAAACAAAGCATTGTCTTTGGCAGGTTTGACTTCTGACTCTGGCACTGAAAAGCTAAAGAATTTATCTTCTCTGGAGGTTAACCTGTCAGGAACCTTGACCTCTCTGAACGTATTTATTTGACAAGTAGAGATAATAACAGAATCCGTTCCCAGGTTAGGTCAGTGCTAAGTAACATCATTCAACCACTCATTGCACATACACTGGGTCCCTACTTTGCGTCAGGCACTGACACATTGTGTTCAAGATTTGGATCTGCAGCACCAAGCAAAGCGAACCCCTGGCCACAGTTAGTGTATGTGAAATATAAAGTGCTTTGCAAATGTCGGCAATTATGTGGGTCACTGGAGTGATCAGACATACAAGCAGGCTCTGCTTCTTAGGAACATTTTACCCCTGCCCCTCCCTCTTCTCTGAGCATCTTACTTCTCCAGAAGATCTGTTAAATGAATCCTGTCAAACCAAGCCTGTGTGTCCATCCATGTGTACACACACTCCCGCATAGGTGTACACGTATTTATTTCCCATATTTTATGGATTTAGACACTTTTTGGGAACATTGTGTTTCCTATAGACACTTTAGTAAAGTTGAGGAAATGATGCTAGCTAACATTGGAGCCATTACTGTGTTTCAGACACTATGCCATCACAGCATGTGTAGTATTTTTAGACATATCCATTAGTGTAATAAGTTGGATATCAAGCACTTAATCAGAAATTTAGACTCATTATAAAGAAATGTGCATTGGAAACTTGGGTTTGACTTCCTATGATTGTGTGCAGTAATTACTCTCAAGCACCCACTAGGAACCAGACACACACAAGGACAGGGGTCCTACTGTCTTGGATCCAACAGTCTATCAGAGAAAGGAGCTTGGGAAGGAACCAATATGAGAAAGCTGGGATTGTGCTGCATGCTGAGCCCTGGGGCACACAGAGGGAAGATGGGCTGCTCTGCCTTGGAAAACCAGGAGAGACTCTGCAAGCAAGAGCTAAGAGTAGCCGCGTATCTTTAAAGGTTGAGTAGAGTTCTTGTGACCTCCCCAACACTGCCTTTCAGCGTGGTCCTCACAGATCACTTGACTTTTCTAGCTTCAGTGACCCTATCTAGAAAGTAAGATTAGGGATATATAGTAGGGCTAAGGATTCCCACCTTCACAGGGTTGTGAGGGCCACAACTTATTCAGCAATCAGAATCTAAATCTGCAACTGTAAGGAGAAAATCATGCGTGGGCAGAATTCACGCTGAGCTCTAGAGTTGAAGTGGTTGGCTTTCTCTGGTGGAGTAAAAAAAAAAATAACTTATCTTTGAACTTAGGAAGCTCACTGAGGGAGGCCAATGAGCACACTTCCTCCAGAACCAAAACCCAAATTGGGGGAAGAGGTGATTGGTCAGAAAGGAAAAAGGAGAATGAGAAGGGAACGAGTTGTGTATGTCTGTTACCTACAGGTCTAGAATCTCTCTCTCTGTCTCTCTGTCTGTCTGTCTCTCTCTCTCTCTCTCTCTCTCTTTCTCTTTCTCTGTTTCCATGTCCCTGTTTCTCTGCATCTTTCCCACCCCATCTTCCCCCTACATCTGAGCTCTCTCCTCAGGTTTTACACTTGAACTCAAGCTCATTAAATGAACATGAGGTGGATCTCATGCTATGTTAAAATGCTTTGCATGAATGCAAAGTGTAATACAAATGTTGGAGACTGTTATTAGCTCAAGTTAATGCCCCTTAAAAGACTACCTATAATTTTCTAGAAAGGTATATCTTATACTGAAGCCCACGAGGAATATATAATCAACTTTGGGAGAAGTCAACACGAAGAAGATAGCATCCTAAATCAGAGACCTGGAAACCCCAACGTCCTTAGGAAGTTGTATGTGTCAGGTGAGAGGAGGACTTGACTGCTCACTTCTCTTTTAATTATCTGATGCGCACACTACCTTCCTTTGTTGCCTTCAGCCAGAGCTGATAAGAAAGGTAGCAATATATATCTTGGCGGTCTGAAGGGAAAAGTCATGTTTCATGGGACTCCCTGCTTCTACAGCTGTTGTTAAAATATTACTGCTAATTAGCTGGCTAGTTATATATAAACCCTTACAAAGGAGTATTTTTACACAATCATAAAATAAATTAAACTACCAAAAATTCACGCTGTTAATTAAAATAACCCCTGTAGGAGGGGGAAAAAAATCGCTACAAGGCCGAGGTAAACAGGAGGCAATTTCACAAGCACAAACTGATTAATTTTATTCCCTATTACATGTATTTGCTAATATCATCAGAATTAGGAAATAAAGCAATTTTGCCTTGACAGGAGTTCAAATGGAGGCGGTTCTAGCAGAGGAGTGAAGCTAGTCGGACACGCTTGGCCTGAGGTAGCTCTGCTGTCTGGAAGGGAAGAACATCTTTGACAGAGCAAGTTCCCAGGAAGGACAGGGGTTTTGGGGTGGGGGGGCACTTTCCCAGTCCATGGGAGCGGGCTCGCCTAATTCTGAGACTACTGTGGCGTGGCCTGTAACAGTCACATCCAAAGATACAGGTACTTAAAAACACAAGAGAAACTCTCTCTGTTGCTAAGAGTTACCCTCCTGGAACCCCCTGTACTCCTTAGCAGCAGAGAGAGTTTCTCTTGTGTTCTCAAGAGAGTATCTCTGCAGGAGGGTACAGAGAAGAATGTCACCTACTCTCAGTTCCAGAAGTGGCCAAGACCATTTCCTGTCAATTTGACAGGAATACACAGAATATGCTGTGAATACACAGCATATTCTTTCATGCATCTTTCTACTGCTCTACGTTTTATAACATGGCAACACTTTTCAAAAGTTTGTGTATAATTCTTATATTTAAATGATTGCCTGAAACCCTTGTGGATCATTCTTTCACAAAAGATCATAACCAAAAGTTTCGAACATACTTTTGTAACTCCCCTCCCCAAAAATGCTATTTAGAAAGAGTAGACTCAAATGTCAAGATCTTTGGCTCTTCTTCTGCTAGCCAGGTTAAGGGATGGACTTAATTCATCTGGAGTTCCCTCTCTAGGCATAACGTTATGATTGCCCTGACCTCCTCACCCTCCATGGTTCAAAGCAAATATTCCCCTGAGAAATTATTCCTAAAAAGCTCAACACTACTTTATAAGCCTTTTGGTCAAACAAAAATTTCTCAATCCCTTCAGAGCCCTAATTAGTTTGGTTCTTTTTTAACACCTTTGTTTGAAGTTATTCACCCTTCTACCTCTCAGAATTGCATCTGTGGCTCCAACACTGTTGAGCATCAGATTTTATGAGACAGCCACTCACGAAGACCCCTGGGTTTTGTCCTGGGGACCCCAAACATCTGGGAGAAGAGGCCAAACTTCAAGCTTCTATCCAGATGTCTTATCTGTGCAACTTTAAACATCCACATGTTTAGGGGAGGGAACACAGCATTTTATAAATAATACTCCACTCTGGAGAAAATAAACAGGTTCATGAACAATTCTAAAGAGCAGATAAAA
Source organism: Dolichotis patagonum (assembly GCA_004027295.1). Taxonomy (NCBI): domain Eukaryota; kingdom Metazoa; phylum Chordata; class Mammalia; order Rodentia; family Caviidae; genus Dolichotis; species Dolichotis patagonum. Next base: position 100,358 of record PVJX010000287.1, on the reverse strand, counting down.
TGAGAAAACCTCATTGTCCTTTCCAAAGGTGGTCAAATATATTTTTATCACTTGACTGCCTTGTAATGTTTGTTTCCAAGCCACAGTTCAATGGGATCACAGTTACTACGAGGCAGCATTTGCCCAGCTACTAGGGAGCCCGTAGTCTGCATGTCTGAGCCCTGAATCTAACATCTGCTGACTCCCTTCTCTTTAGCGACTCCAGCCCATGATGGCTGCCCAGTGAAGGATCTGCTTCAGCCCGGCTGCTACGCAGACCTGGCACTGGATGTTCAGCCTCCAGTGTCCAACTCCACGGCGCTAAAACTCCAGCTAAAGACTGCACTCTCCACTCTCAGAGCTCCTGCAAAGCCTCCTCTGCAATAGCCTGCCATGTTTCCTAGGGTTCTCGGCCACCAGGCCGTGGCCATCTTGTTGCCTTGCCCCCTCATGATGGTTCCCACATACTCTATCTCTGTCCTCCAGCTGCTGAAAGGTAACGATGTGTTCTGAAATACTCTTGTGAGTCTCCAGGCCCACCTATTGCTGTAGCTGCCATTTCCTCCCTGGCTAGCTTGGAGGAGAACTATCTTACTTCCCAAGGAGTCAGGTGTCACCATCTCCACTCAGAATGCTATGCCCTTACCTGTAGAGTCTGTGGCTCCATCCTCAGGGTTCCTGTGGCTTTTGTCTCAGTGTGTCCTCTCCACCCGATTGGTCTGATCTGGTCCATAGCTGACCGTGGCCGTGTCTGCCAATTTCACCCTCCTTAGCAGCCCTTAAGTCCTCTCAGCAGCCTCAGTGCCAACACAAAGGCTCACATCCACAGGCTCCAAAGCCCTGGGAGCTCACTCGCCTCTGCCTTCTGGACTTCAGTCCTGCTGGTCTCCACCCCCCTGGGCCCCATACTTGCTTCTATCCTAGCACTTCTACACCATCCTTGAGCTGGGGTGCTAGCGCCTCCTCAGCCCTCCAAACTGCAAATCATATTAATGCCCGCTCGTCCTTTAAGCCCTGAGATAACTGGTGGGGAAAGCTTCCCCACCCCACTGTCTCAAGCCCATCTGAGTCAGATTCCATGGTTGCCTGTGCTTTTTCGTGGGGTTTTCTAATCAAACGGTCCCACCAAGACACTTCTCATCCCTTTGCCCGTCACCATTTCTCTTTCTGTTCTGTAAATCGCATGTCTTAGGCCATAATTAACCCATGTATGGAAAATTGCAATGGCTGGGAGATGGAAGTAGAGGGGCAAAGAGAGAGAGAGAGCCAGAACTCAGTAACATGTGGACTCTCGAGGTCACATGCAGAGCCACACTCCTTTCCCTCTCCTGTCAGACTGAAGACTCCTTGGGAGGAGGGATGCCCCTCTCGCTCTACCGCATCTCCAGCCACCAGCAAGGTACCTGGCTCATTAGAATGACTCGTAAGTGTTTGTTGAATGGGCAAAGGAATGATTTACAAATCCATTCAGCACATCACTATGGTCATAACCTACTCTTTGAGGGCAGAAACTGTGTTTTATTCATATTTGGATCCTGGCACGCAGTGTGTTGCCAGCACAGTTGATGAGGCAATGCTGGGTGCAGACACAGTCATGAGAGACAGATTTCTGTCTCTAACAGAGTCCAGGGTTTGAAGGTAAGCATCCTGTCTCATTTAAGAGGGAGCCCCTATCTCTGGAATCCTGCACAGAGAAGGAACACGAAACACATCAAGAATATGCTGGGCACAATACCATCAGTGAACTGAATGGACTCTCTTGTCCCTTCCTACCTTCTTGGTGCAACTAAACAAGCCCAGAAAGATGGTGGATTTACGGCAGAGAGAGCTGCAGAAATGAGATTCTGCAGAGGAGTTTCAAGACCAAAAGGAGGAATCGGTGGTTTGTTTTGTTTTGTTTTGTTTTGTTTTTGCCAATGTTTTCTTAATTGCTGGCAGGTAGCAGCTTCCAGAGGCTCTGTAAAATGTAGGTGCAATGACTGACGGTGATGTCAGAGATTACAGTCGTAACCAGCTGTCTGTCTATTCCTTCTTCCTCCGTTTGGCCCTTATTTTTATATTCAGATACAGCTCATAAAGGGACTCAGACTTTGAAGAGCCAGGCAGAAAATTGTGCTAGTCACATGGAATCATTTTTACCGGGTTTTTTTCAGCTGTTTGCTAAGAAAACAGATTTAACATTTGTCACCCACACTCCTGAATAAGGAAAACAATTTTGCTTTCTCCTAAAGAGAAAGATACAAGGTGTATTTGGCATTCATCGAGTGGAGACTAGGGTTCAGATTCGTGGTGGATTGAGAATTTCTTTGTTCTTTCTATATTTTCATATTTAGGAAACTAAACTAATTTCCCACCTCTCTTCCCAGGACCTTCTCATTGAATGGTTCCACCATGCTACTCTTCCTTTATGCCTTTCCCCATTCTTCTTTCCATTTTCCAAATTTCATGCATTTGACCATAGTTAATCTGTTTCTGGAGTATAAGCGTGGCTGAGAGGTAGAAGTAGGCAAAGAAGAGAGAAGCCAGAACCAAGCGACACATGACAAGAGGCACCCACAGCATTGCCTTTTATTTCTCTGTCTACCTAAGTTAACATTCCTAATATTTCGTATTTCAGGTCTTATAATCAGATCATCAACTTCTGTGGGTGTATTATGTACCATTTTCTTTACACATATTAGTTCATTGATTTTCAATTACCTCATAAATTATGTATTACCTCTGTTTAATAGGTGAAAAAGTTAAGGCTTCAATAAGCTGACTATCTTGCCCAACATTACACAGCTAAAAAGCTCAGAACTCAAGATTCAAACCCAGGTTTTCTACCTTCAAACCCAGATCTAAAAACAGTTTCCACAATCTCAGCGTGAGTTGGTGAGATTTCTCATTAACAAAGACCCAGTAAGCTGTCACACTACATCAACCAGGGACATGCGTGCTCCCAAGAGGACATTTGGGACAGTCTGCAGATATTTTCAGCTGTCACAAATGAGTAAGAGCTGTTGGCACCCAACGAAGAGAGGCCAGGGATCCCCCAAACAGCCTGCAATAACAGCAGAGCCTCCACAGCAATGGACTTTGGACTATCAGGTTCAAAATATTAATAGTGCCGAAGTTGAGAAACTCTCTGTGAGATGCTTCCACCATTATGTCAAACGGCCTCCCTGCCACCAACTGGTGACCTTCTGTGTTGGACAGGGGTCCAGCACATACCTTCTTTGTACACAGTTATGTGCTTTAAAATGTTTAGAATTAGTCAATGCTCTGTTAAAGAATGGAAATTTTTTTAAAGGAGGGCAAGAAAAGAAAATGAAAGGAAACGAAGAGAAGGAAAGGGGAGGGAGAAAAGAAAGTAAAAAGAAAACACAAAAAAGAGAAGGAGAAAACTAACATTAGAAACCGACAATCCACAGCTTTCACCAGCTGGGTCACATTACATGGAAACCAGCCCCCGTGACGGCGCAACGGTCTGCTTTGTGTCTTCGTGAGCAGCACAGTGGCGGGGTAAACGCTTTGCTCCATTTAGAAACAGGTAGGTAATGGGGACTGAAGTGATCAAATGCTAGGTACCCCAAGGTCACTTACATCATGGGCCTAGGTGGCCGCAGCTCATAAATAAAGCACTGGGGTGTCTTATTTTAGGCCTGGTCAGATAAGCAAGGGCTTGCATCATGTGAACAGAGCCCACAGCGAGATATGACACTGAGCCTGGTAACTCCAGGAGCTCCTGGAATGTGACATTTCAAGCACAGTACACTGAGTTCATACCCTGTGGAAGCTGCAAGACCCACCAGGCCCTCATAGCCCATCGTCGCTTGGATTCTGCTGCCACAAGAGAAGGCTGTCAGAGAGCCGGACTTTAAATTTTGCCAAGCTCATTCCCCACTATGCAAAAGTTAATTTGAGGCACATTTGCAACTTATAACTCTGATTTACTCATTTGCTGCTACAGGACCACACACAGCTTGACAGCCTGCCAGCTTGCACAGACCGTTCCCTTGGAAAAGATTTGGTCCAAGTCACCACCCAGCTTGGCAGCTTGCAAAACTGCTGCTGGACACTGGCAGGATGTGGAATGGAACATAAGAAAGGAAAAATCTCTCTTCTTTGCCTCACATTTTTACATATAATTATGTAATCATATCCCTATTCAGATACTTTGACATAAATTGTGCTTAATTAAACTGTTGCTAATTTGTTGTTTTATTATTAGTTCATGGCTTGTTTGCTGATGCACCCACAAGCCATGCACACACACGCGTACACACGTGCGTGCACATGCACACGCTCATCACGGTGCTGTTGTTGTTTTGAGAGAAATGAAAATTTTCCCTGTGAATAATTTCTCTATTTAACAGCACAACTAAAGATTTCAAAGACTGCCTGTTCGTATGGTATACGAATGGCTGGATGAATAACTTTAATGTGGTAATTTGCTAGTATTATTGGGATTTTTTTCACACAGATTTCCTATAATCTGATATCAGTCAAATAATATATTCTTTACATGAAATAAATTCTCTCCCTACCATAACAAAAACAGCTCCCATAATAAATGCATTCCTCTGTAGTCTATATTATTCTATTTCTCATTGAGACCTTCTGGCCTAGAGGGAACAACATCTTTAATGAATGTTTGCAAATGTGAATTTAGGAATGGTCTACATTCACCACGAGACAATGCATGTAGCTGGTCACTGACTAAATGCCTCCTGCCCATGGGGCCATCCTTGGGGGAAGGTGTGCGCTGAACACTGCCCACTCTCCTGCTCCACTCAGCATCTGCTCAGAGCCAATTCATCTGCCTCTGTCCCCGTTTCCCAAAGCATGGGTCACAGAACACCTGCTTCTTAGAAACAAAGATCACAAGATGCTTTTTTCAGTGCTCGTTAGCAAAGTACAGGCTCCTTACTGGAAATGGAGTTCCTGGACGCCACTCCAAACTGATTAGATCTGAATCTCGGGAGGAATCCGTACTTCTAATAATATTTTCAGGTGAAATTGGCTTTCTTTTGTGAGTCTTGGAGATGGTGGAGGAGTTAGTTCCATTTGCTTTCTGCTGCTATAACCGAATACCACATACTGAGTAATTTATAAAGAAAGAAAAGTGTTGCCCATAGAGTCCTGGAGGCTGGGAAGTCCAGGCTGAGGGGCTGCACCTGGTTTAGGCTCTGCTGCGGGAGAGGGCTTTCTGCACTCTCACGATGGCACAGAGAATCACCTGGTGAGACTGAGTGTACACACCGGAGAGGGATCCTTTCATCACAGAGCCAATCTGTGGATACACATTGCTCTATTAATCCGCATTAATCTATCCATGAGGGCACAACCTTCATGACCCAATCGCCTGTCAAAGGTCCCACCACTCAAATATCATTGGCATATGACTTTGGAGACTAAATTTCTAGCAATGCAGTTTCCCCATTCAAAGAAGAGCAAATAGCGGAAGGAAGGTCACTTTACCCCAGGTAAAGGGTACAAGTGAAATAATGGAGCATGTGGCCTTAAACACACTGTATTTGAAAAACAAACAAACAAAAAAAGAAACTATTCAAATTTCTAGCTAATCAGCCAATGCTTTGTATCCTCTCAGTTCAATTAATCAATAAAATTTGGTCTTCAGAATGATAACCCTTTCAGTACCACAAAAAGAAATCTGAGTTATGCTTATTATGTTATGTATAGTAAGGGAAGAAAACAGCAACAAAAACATGAAAAATACTTTAGGTGAATCTTTAACAAAAGAATGGTTTTTAAAAATGAAAAATTTTTATCTAGATAATCTGACAGAGGAGCACATACTCTCCAAGTTTCTGGTTTATAAAAGATTTTGCTGTATTTCACTAGATAATTACCTCTTTAGTTTCCTATTCCACCTGTGTTCATCTTATTTCAGGAGTTACCAGGACTGGCTGAGCACATGTGTCGCTTTGGTGCTTACCATCATTCTGTATCACTGTATTTGTGGCTGTGCACCCTGAATAGAGTCACAGGGCCCATTTCTATTCTTCATAGATGTCTACCAGCCTACAGATGTGGGGACTTGGGGATAACAGGTTGTCACTCAACTGTTATCATTCACCCATTAAACTGTAAGCTCCCTAGGAGGAAGAGCTATGAGTTCTGTTTCCAGATAGATCCCCCACACCAGCTGACCTCTATCTGGCTGGGCCTAGAGCTATCCTTAAAAAGACACATGTGGCATAATAAGAACCATGCCATGAAGGCTGGCATCCAGTAGGGCAAAGTCCTAAACATTACTCGGTAGCCACAAAAACCAGATAAACAACCTCTCTGCCAAAACTCAAAGGATACCACCAATTCCTACCCAAGACCATAGACTTCCTCCCCAGAAGTCTCAGAAACAAGATGGCTGCCTCCCCTCATCTAGGAAAAAAGACATAGTCTGCGAGCTTTACGCAAATTCAGCTGCATTTACCCTGAAACCATGGAGAAGGCAAGTGCCGTAACTAGCGCGCTGAAACCATGACACCTCTGCCCAGAACCAGCTGCACCCCAGATTTACCATGTGGCCTTGGGCAGCTCATTTAACCTCTCAGTGTCTTAATTTCATCATCTGGATAATGAAGACGCCACCTACATCACGGGCACAACATCTCAAGGTTAATGCAGAGGCTGATGTTAAAGGCAGCAGAGTAAGGAATGGTCTCATTCTGGGGAGAAAGGCAGGAACAGCAGTGCACTTCTGGGTGGTGATAACACGCTCAGGATCCCAGCACTGAGCCCTCAGGTCAGTCACGCACATGGCACATGACAAGCACAATAAGCCATCACAATACACCACCTGGAGTCTTTACTGCGATTGCCAAGTGGGGTTGATAAAGCAAACAAAGCAAAGGGTTGGAGCCCTAATTTATTAAATGTTACTGATACTGATCTCAAATTGACAGACAATGTGCCGCTTCTAGATTCAGATCAATAAATCCATTTCATAATACAGTCCGATTCCAACACTTTGCCCCCAGATCCATCCATCTCGATATTAGAAATCCATCCTGCTTTGCCTGCAGTCTGTCAAATGTCACCACGGAGTGCAGAAGCCACCCTGCCAAGTCTATATCCTGAACTAAATCCCAATGGAAACTTCCCAGATATAAATAACCACTATGAACATACAGGGAAGAAAAATAGCTATGAAGTTTCACTCTTACTTTTTTTTCTTTTGAGCCTCTGACAAGTAAAAATCATAGAGTTACTCACTCCCCCAAAAACAATCTAAAGCCAAAAGCTTTAACCAATTCAATTTCCTAGTCACGGTGACGGCTATGTTAATCTGTGGGGCAGTGTCTGGCATACATACAGAGGGGTCCCAGGGGGAATTCCGAGAGAACCCCCATTTCCTGCTCACTGTGAGCAGGGGCCTCTGATAACACTTAGGGTCTCAGGCCACAAGGACAGATTCTTAAAGAGGGCAACTTTCCTTCCACCGCGGGCTGATGAGTGAGACCCTGGGAGATCCCATGTAAGGAAACCCCAGACTAATAGGAGAAAAGGGAATTCAGCATCTGCAGGGCAGAGAAAAGTAGCATACAGAAAACAGAAAACTGAGCCTGAAATCAGGATGTCTGTACCTAAATCATGAAGAGCCAAAGTCTTGTGACTTAGGGCAAATCCTGTCATCTCCTTGCCCCTCAGCTGTCCCTTGGTCCACAGGTGAGAGGCCTGCTGTGAAACCCAGTACCCTGAGAGACCCTAGCACAGTGGATAGACTCAAGTGCTCAGTGAACATTTGTTGACATAATCTGAATCATTAAATACTGAATGACAGCTCCCATTCATTAACCCATGGGCCACTATTCACTTCTGAAAGTACACCATGCTCCAAACAGAGAATTGAAGTGGTGAGGGATGGGGAGAGGATGCTCTGATGCCCTTCCTGGGAATAAGACAGAGAGATGGGCAAAACTGGTTAAGAAGCCCAGTAAGTCCAGATGTGAGAGCCCAGCGCCATCTGGGCAGGATGCAGATCTGGAGCCTAGGGGCATCACCCACACCCAGGCCTGGGGGACTGTGGCCTTGGCCCACTGCTCCTGGCCCAGGGGCGGCTGATTACATACTGCTTTCTGCAATTTATGTACTAACACTCATGCTCACTTGCTCAGGGAATGCAAACCCATCTTAATATTAGCTTCCAACAGGTTGTTAGGAAGGTAAATCTGCTGCAAATATAAGAGCCTAAGCCTGGCTTGGTTTAGGATTATCTAGGCTTTTAGATTTTTCTGACCACATCCAGAGGAGAGACACAGGGCAGACACAGGTGCTATCCTGGAAAGCTGAAGGTAAATTAAAATGCCATCTAGAGCATTAAATGCTTTTCCTGTTGAATTGCATTAGGCATTTGCATTCTTGGCCATAGCCTCTCTGAAATCTTTCCTCAGGCACAGTAAGAAAGAAGGAGACCAGGAAGAAGAAAGAAAGAAGAGAAAGGAGAGGTATGGGGAAAGAGAACAGAAGCTGAAAATCTCCAAAACTGTCTATATCTCAGTCTGGCCATTCAACAGACAGACAAGGCCAAAGAGGGATCTAAGACTTCTTTCCTTCTTTCCTTCTTTCCTTCCTTCCTTCCTTTCTTCCTCCTTTCCATCCTTTCCTCTTGCTTGCTTGCTTGCTTGCTTGCTTTCTATATTTTATGGTGGGTTTTTGGTTCTACGGTCTGAACCCAGGGTTATCAAACTGAACTACATGCCCAACCCTATTTTACCTTATTTTATTTCATATTTTGAGATAGGGTCTCACTGAGTCACTAAGTTGCCAGGACTGGGTTGAAACTTGTAACCCCCTGCCGCACCCTCCCAGCAAGCAGGAATCACAGTAGTGCGCCGCCATGCCTGGCACCAACGGTGATTTTTTGTTCCCCTTCTCCACGGAATCAGGAAGTGGAGTGAACTCAGCAACCTGCAAGACCCTCCCCTGCCTCAGCCTCCACATGGGGAAGACCTGCTCAGTTTTTTCCACAGGAGTTAAAAGCTGTATAGCAGCCTCACAATGGTTTCGAGGCAGCAGCCCCCACAGTATCCCCAGCCTATCCCTGCCATTGTCTTTCTCGGCTCTGGAACTCCCTAGGTGATGGGACCTTGCCAAGATTTCCATCATGGCGGATACCCTCCCCATTATCCCTTATCTTATATGGTTCTCTTAAATCAAGGTCCTTTGTGAAGCTCTACTGTTGCCCTGGGCACCAATATCTCTATTGAGTTAGTTATCTTGTCCTAATACACATAAACATAAATCATCATTACTGAAATAGCATAGCACAGCAATTAGGAACACAGATGCTAAATGTGTTCAAGTCCCAGCTCTGCCTCTACTAGCTCTGTAACATGGGCAGCTTACTTAACGTCTCCATGCCCTCGGTTTCATGGTCCATTGAGTGAATAAATCCTACTTCATACAGTAACCATGAGAATTAAATTAATTAATATTCATCAAATTTTTGTACCATCAAGATGCTTCTCCATGGACAATACTTTTGGAAACATTACCTCTGGGTTTCCTTATGCTGTTATTCTTCTTTGGGGTATCTGTTGTCTCCCTTTCCTGCCCCAACCAAAACCAACACCAAAGCTATCAAAAGCACCTTCATTCTTGCCCTCTGCAAACCCATCCATTTGCAGGACTATCCTAACAGCAATTGCAGCCACTTATGGAGAGTCTATTAGCTTGAAGGTGCTATGCTCAGTACTTTCCATACATTGTCTGACTCTTCATCTGCTTTATGAGGAAGACCCGGGTAATTTTCCTCAGCATCTACAACTTGCAACCAGAAGAGCCCGGATTCAAACCCAGATCCTTCTGACTTCATAGCCTGTGAATATCCAGTTGGGCCAAGCTCCCTCTGTCCAAAGCTCATCGCAGCCCTCTTTTGACACTGTCCATCCTCCCACTGGAGTGAGCCTCTCCCACTGCACTTAGCAAACTCTATACTGCAATACAACTATCTGCTTGCTTGTCTTTCCCTCCTATAATTCAGGACAACTCTTTCCAGTTTTAGGATTGTGGAAGTATTTATTACTTCCACAAGTAATAAATAGTTACTAAATTTATTACTTCCACAAGTAATAAATAGTAAGTAGTTTTAGGATTGGGGAATTATTGTAAAATTTTCCTTGCATTTGAAAAAGGGTTACAGAAGACTGAACAGAATATTTTCTTTATAGCTCTGGTCATCTTTATCAACACCAGACACTGTAATGTTCTGTGATGTAAACATGACTGTAGGGCAAGTTTCTCTGAGATGTACAGGGTGACACTTAAAAAGTCAGACTCCAGCCTCCCCCTCTCCCCCCAGAATCTACTATTGAATGGGAACCTCCAGGTTAAAGACCAGGAATCACTCAAGTTTAAGAACCACCGCCTGAGGGTACATACAGGCATCTGACCTTGCTGCACACTCCCAGACACAGCTAGGCATTAGTTCTTGTGTCTGCTTTTCATGACTTTTCTGACCTCTCCCAACTTCAGTTTGACAGCTATCACTTCTCAGTGCCAGCTCACTTGGCTGGGTGAATCTGTCCTGTGTTTCTTCTACTCACTAAGGCTATGGTTTCCAAAATTTTTGGCTTTTGAATGTTTTCTTGCCAACTGATTCTTAGGGAAATGCTCAGTAGGAAACATGTACTACTGTTTGATGGCAGGTGGGAGAACCCTGGATTTCCAGCGCTAGGTTCACTCCCTCCCCGACACCTGTCACCACCACCTATGGTAGCTCAGAGGTCCTTCCCCAAATTTCTTAGGCTTCTACAGATAGAAATTCCAAAACCACTAAAATAATGCAACATTCTGGCATATTTTATCATTTTTATTGTGCCAGATAACTTCTTGTATTTTAATAAGCATTTGACATTATTCAAAATAGATGAAGTTGTTCATGTTAGTTTCTCAGTGTAGTCCACAGTCCAATGTGTGCTTCTTTCTATTTGGGAGTAGGTTACCAAGTAGGAAATGTGGCCCCCATATTAGTATTATTGTTGTGTTCACAAGTTCCCTGCTAACAAAGGCTCTTCTTAACATGGAAAGTGACAGTATCCTTCTAATAACTGGCTTTCCACTATTTCCCAAAGGCTCCTGAAAAATAAAGGTCGAGGGAATTGGCCTTTTCAAAAAGATCTCTCCTACGTGAAAGAGAAAGACAACATCCAGGAAGAAATTTCTAATCTTTAAAATTGTAGGCATCTCATATAGCTGTAGTCTAAATATGTTAGTGTATTGTCATAAAATAAATAAATAAATATGGTCCAAGAAACAGCCTTTAAACCTGAAAAATATGGAAACAAATTCCTTTTAATGTTCTTTTAGGTTCTGTCTTCCAAAATTTATCTTCGATAGTCAGAATTTAGGACATAAACTGAACACATACACCAGAGGCAGAGAGGGGAATGTTGTATGAAAGATGTGTTATGATTTCCATAGGGAGCTAGGATATGGTTCAAAGTCACGTACGGTTAGAGATACGGTGAACATGACAAGATATTTGCAATTGCTGTACCTGGATAAAGAGTGCACAGAATGTTTGGGGACCCGCCCTATCAACTTTTCTGCAGTTTTGAAATTCTTTAAAATAAAATGTGGGGAAAACAATTCAAACACCTGTACAAATAAAGCACATCATATGTGTGTACGTACGAGATCAAGGCACTCAATAGGGCCAAAACCTCCATGACAGATGTGAGGCATGGGAGGCACCGTATTTGCAGAAGCACCTATGTGACCTTCAGTGACCCCTGTGGTGCCCAGCAGCCAACAGCAATAAATGCATCTCTCAACCTGACTGGCCAATGCTTTTGACTCCTAAAGAGAAGGAGCTTAAAGCTATGGTAATATGTGACTTTGTTTATTTGTTTACATATGTATTCATTTCTTTTTGGTATGTGGATGGAGCCCACTCTAAGGCAAGAACCTACTCCTGACCAGTGTACCCTGATTTTCAAACCCAACAATCTTTAGCTAAATTCTGTATGTGTTAGGTACAGCAGACACTGAAACAGGCTAGTTTCTGCTAAAATATTTTAGTGTCCACCAGATCCTGTTTAATATACTATTTTTATCATCATCACCAGCAGCAGAAGTAGCAGCATCTATTTGCCTCTTTATTTTTTCCAATTTAACTATTCTAGGGCAAGGAACTGACATCAAACATCTTTGTTTCCAAGATACCATCCAAGACGGTAGTACATAAAGTATTCAATAGCTCTTTTGTTTTTTCCTGGGCCTTCACACAGAGCTACATCCCCAGTCCTTCTTTTTTTTTGGGGGGGGTGGATAGACAGAGTCTCATTGTTTTTCATTCGTTACTACCTTAGATCTTGACAGCATGAGGGATGATTTCACAAAATGATCCTCAGCTCCCATAACCTGGGCAAGCAAATCTGACTTTGGGGACTTCCTGCTTAATTTCACTTTGTCTAAATACAACCAACTAAAAATAACCCAAAAGGGAGGTGTCCCTGGGCTGTGGGAAGAGTTGCAGAATATCGCAGAGGACAAGCTGTGAAGCAAGCGAGCGACGATCTCAGCCTCCACAAACACTACAGATGCTTTTCAGCATCAGCAAGTTGCAGACTGTGATGAGGGGAAAAAATTTCCAATTATTGAAATTCCATAGTGTATTTAATTATGCAATTATCTTATTGTATTAACAAGTGCTAGAGCAGAGCTGCAATTGCTGAGATTTTTGCAATTTGGAAACGCAGAATTTATTCTTTCCCTCAGCTGATTATATCTCGGGAGTGCATCCATTTTTCTGAGATTATGGAAATGATCCTATTTTTGAACTGCCTCATTCAGAAATCTAAAGCTAGCCTGACCCCTACTCTTACCTTTCCAAGTTTTAAGTGTGACCCTCAGTACAGACTGAGCATATTTCAGGGGGAAAATGCCTACAAATTCATACTGTTTCCATTAATCATTTTAGGCTCTTTTTGCTTTTGAAATACAAATAAATATAGTGTAAATAGAAATTCAAAAATCAGTGATACAAATTACACATTTTCAGTGATGTGAACACAAATACACCCTGTTCATTTACTTAATAAGGATTTACCCCGAAGGGTTCATGTATCAGACTGTAAAACCCAAAGCTCTCCATCAAAATCTAAAATAGGTATTCTGTGATACTTGTATGCATTTCTATTTGCCTCGGTTACTTCAGCAAATATGAAATGTAATCATGCAAAATTAAACATTCCATACATTTTCTATTCGTTCTCTAATACTCCTCTATACTCTGGAATAGGCTATCGCACTTTCAAGTTTAAGGGAACAAAAAACGAATCAGACTTCTTGTCTCTGAAAGCATTACAAGTAATAGGGCTTTTCGCTTAGAGCTTTTTCATCTAGGAACCACCAGCCTCTTTATACATAAAATATAATTAATCCATGCAGTCAGCTACGTTCTTACCCAATGGGAATCCTCCTTGCTGATAGAGAAGCCATATTTGAATTTTCTCAATCTGACTTGGTTCGGGCTTTTAGAAATGATGTTCTATTTACTTGTAAATGGCCAAGGGACATGATCATACGTAACAAAATTTGGACCCGCCTCCCAAATAAGTGATAGTATAGACCACAGAACCTGGATCTATACTAAAAATGTCTGGCGTTTGACTCTTAGCTTTGCAACCTTTTAGCTATGAGATATGGAGCAAGTTGCATGGCTTCTCTGTGCTTCAGTTCTTGCAATGGTAAAATTAGAATCACAATAGTTCCCATCCCACAGGAGAGTTGGAACAAAGTGAACTATCCATATAACTCATTTAGTGTACAGCTAAATAGCATTAAATGTTATTATCTTGTCCTGCTCAGCTATGACACTCACTACATTTCAAACTCATTTAAAAATTACCTCATCATGAAGCAGTAGATGCTATTATTCCCATTCTACAGATAAGAAAGATTCTGTAGGGCTACAGTGGTCCAAACTTAAACTCCCAGAACCTAAACTAGTATATCTCCATGATACCTCTTTCTATCCAGAACAAGCAGACCCAGTAGTCCACAAGCAGACCCAGTAGTCCACAAGCAGACCCAGTAGTCCACAAGCAGACCCAGTAGTCCAGATGGATCTCTGCTTATTTGGAGGGAAGGAAAAGGGTCATGTTTCAAAGGCGAAACAGGAAGCAGTCTCCTGCCAAGGCTTGTCTTGCATAGCAAAAGAGATCTCGATGGGCAGAAGACATAACAACAAGGCTGCCTTAATCATGATTTCTGCTAACTATGAAATGAAAGTTAATTTCATGGCTTGCATCCACAGACAAAAAGGTTCAGAGCTGTTTAAATTCTCTTCAGCCCAATGACAGTTAGTAAACAGGAGCCTCCCGTGTTCTAATGCTTGAAATCACCCTTCGTATCTCAATATATTATTTATGCACTCAGCTTAAAATAAACAGCAGCTCCAAAGTAGGTGAGTGGTCTCATTTAGTATGAACTTTTTTTTTCTCACTCTGACAGTTACTTTAAAACATCGGTAAACAACCTTAATTCACTTCTAACAAATTAGTAGGCTACTGCTGTGTCTACAGGAGGCAAGCAGATTGTATTATTAACCAAAACAACTTTCTCCCTGTCAATCATCTGCACCTCACAGAGGGATGTGGGCTTTGCTGTCTTGTTACTCAAACCAATCCATGAGCACACATGATTCCAGACGGTTCCTCTGAGGTCATTCTTGTCCACTTTTGATTAGATCTCTTGGCTCTGAGATGCAGAAGGGGCGTGGAGAAAGTAGATTCTCAGTGCTGCTTATTAAGAAAAATACAGACAAATGAGAACCTTCCCAAAGGGTAGAAGACCTTGAAAATCACGACAATGAGCTTTCCTATGGAGGGAACTGAACCAGACAAAAACATCACTGTAAGCAGACCCAAGAAGTGCCACCAAATATTTGAAAGGGTGTCACTTCACAAAAGGAAGATTTCCTCTTTGTATGTCTGGATAACAAAATTAGGACCCAAGGTGAAGATAAACAGGGCAGATTGAGGTTTGATTCAAGAAAGAAGGCTATATTAGCAGACTTCCAATTTCTACTGGGTTTCGGGCACTAGTCTGATGGAGCCCCTAGAATTGGCCAACAGACATAGATCAGACAGTCCCACGAGTCCCAGGAATACTCACTGAAATAGGCTGCAATAAGTGTTTAAACTTCTTTCTATTAGGAGTTTTTAAAGAGTATCATTCCCCCTTTTTAAAAGGAGAAATCACCACGGGTTGAGCCTTGGTCATACAGCCACCCAATCTACGGTCATACACACAATTCTAGGACATTGGTGGGCCTAGCAAAACAGAAAGATGCAATGGAGAAAACCAAGTGAAACAGTCACTTGCGGATTGTACCATCTCTGCCTTACTCGTTGGTTGTCTAGTTTGCAACCTTCACCATTCCATAGAAAAGAGGCAACGCTCCAGTCACTGGACTCTAACCCAGTTCAGCAGAGGTGATCCGCACTTAACTCACCATTCAGGCGGGCTTCCTCCCCCGCCCCAAATCTGGGAACACAATACTTAGTGAACTGTGTAGCTGACCTTCGTCATTAACACATTCCTCACTTCACTGAAACATCAGTCTCTCCCTGAATCCAGCCTTTCCTCTGAGACACAAACTGCTCAAAACACAAATACAATTCGAAAAGAAAGAGAGGTGGAGGAAGAAAAATCAGAACAGCTGGCATTTATATCTAACATTTAAATCAACATTTTTTACATAATATTCAGACATGTATTCTTCTAAATTATCTAATAAACATTGCATTTATCTATTCATTTATTCATTTACTGCAGAAGAAAATGACTTTTCTAGCTACAACATACTGACAAAACATTAGCGAGTTCAGAAATATTTAATTCCTCAAAGGAAGTCAGGTTATCAATTTCTGGGAATGAAATGTGGTGCTACTGAATTCTGGGTAAAGCAAGAACAGACATTTGGTATTTGCACTTTGAGGTAACAGAAAATAACATGACAATAACATGTTATACTTACAAAGTACCCTTCATCCATGGGGCTCCAATTTTACCAATATTAGTTCACTGATTTTCGCAAAAAACCTGAAAGGCAGAGGGTAAGTTTGTGTTACCCCCACTTTGCAGATGGGGATGTAGACACGCAACAGAAAAATCAATTATTAGTTCAGTATGGTGAGAATTTCCTAATAGGAAGAGGATAAGAATTATGATCCATCTTCACCACCCCCTTCCCCTTGGAAACTGTTACTATTATCTTATTACTAAACACAATTCACCCAAGAGAAACCAGTGATGAATAATAACCCCCAATTTTGATGAGCCCGGAAACCAATATTCCTTTAATATCAGAGAAAGGGTTGAAAAAAATCTCCCTATATTCAGTTTAAAATATGGAAGGAAAGTTAGATTGACAAAACACAACCATCCAACAAAATTTGGCCTGAAAATAATGTTACTACTGTTCAGTTTGTTATATACTTATGTTCACATTTCAGCATATGGACTTGTCTTTTAAAAAATATTCCAAGGAAGTCAGAATGCTCCAGAAGGAATCTCACTAGCAATATTTTTAGAAGGGTGTATTTTTAACAACCCTTTCTAGGACATCCCACCCTTTCTACCACTCTTGGGCCATTTATTCATGCATTGAAAAAATAGTCAATATTTATTGAGTTTTATTACATATGAGCTTATCATTGCATGTGGTTTCTTAAAAGACAAAAAATTGTGTATGACATAGGTCGTATCATCAAGAAACTTAGAATTCAGTTATTGTAGTACTATCACAACCACTCTGATCAAAATCTCTTCAGACAGATTTACTGGTTTTTGGACATTTATAGTGAGTCACAGATACCCATCCCACAGCATGTTTGGGGAATATTCTCAAAAAGGGTGATTTTGAGTTTTGGTTACAGAATATGCTATGGGCATAAAATATGGATCCCCTGGAGTCTTCCCAATCCCCATGACTTGAGGGTCACAGTCTCCCTCTGTCTCTTCCTTACTCACCTCTGCCGCTTCAGTCCTCCTCAAATGCCCAAACACATTCCTACCTCCAGTTGCCCCCTTGATTGGGACACCCTGCAGCCTTGCCACGGCTCACTGCACTCCTCTCATCAGATGTCGGCTGAGACACAGGGTCCCCAAGGTCTCCCCTGACCACCCCAGTGCAACCACAGCCCATAAGGCTCCTCCCCTTGCTCTGTCTCTTCATGACACTTACCACGACCTAACAACCTAACGTTATCCAGTTATATCTCTGTTAGTTTCTCCCCACGCACACTGTGATAGAAGCCCCATCAAGCAGGAATGTTTCAGTTTGCTGCTAAATTCTCAGGTAAAGACACCCTGTAAATACTGACTGAGTCAGTGAATCACGGTATAGATCTGGGGTCTCAACCTTTCTTATGTACATCATTTTATTCCCCTGGGATTCTGTTATAATTGCTAAAAAGTGAATTTCAGTACTTGGATAATAATCCATTTTTTAAGTCCCCCAAAAATGAAACAAAAATTCCACAAACTCTCAGTGAGTTCATTCTGAAAAGTGTAATAGACCCCAGTTTTCATCATTTTTCTCTTCTTTTGCTTGCTGGGGACAGGAGTCGGAAGGCCTGCGGGGCTCCCTCTCCGTGGACAGCTCTGTGGCCCTCAACCCTTCCTCTCCTAGGTGCCTGTGTTTCCCAATAGTGAAGTAAAGCAGCTTACTAAGTCCATTTCCAAGGTTGCTCCTAGTCCAGAAACCACAGCAATCAATGAATAGGTGATAGGCCAAATCATGCCCATCTTTTTACATCTTCTTACTTAACAGCACTTACAAAGCATAAATTTATTGCAAAGGTAGCAAGGTCACCATCTCATACTAAGCAAAGTGAGGACGCCACGGACGAGGATTTGATTGCCTAAGCCTGTCTAGAAGCAAGCCAACTTTGGAGAACACCACAGAACTCACTGCAAAGCTGTGCCACCATCACTGTCACACCACCGCCACACGACAGACACGCAAAGAAAGGCATCGCATCTGCCGGTAGTGGCATCTGGAGTCACGGACACATCGCTTGGGTCTCTGAACAAATTTCCTGTTTACTCGCGCTTTAATAAAACTCGCACCTTCACCAGTCAGAATTTTTTTTCCCCCAAGCATCTGAACATCCAAAGAGATTTAGAAGCAATTAACATTCACGAGTAACAGAGCAATCAACATGGGAATCGCTAATGGGGCTGGACAGAATCCAAAAGCAGATATTAGGATAATAGTGATTCCCTGACATGGGTGATGGTGTTAATTCTGCAGGGCAGAGTTGTGGGCTGTTTTCAGTGGCTTTGTGGGCTGCTGTCACAGTCACAGACACCTGTTCTATATATGATTCCTCACCCCCTACCACAGCCTTGTTTTTAAACAGCTGTCGAAAAGAAGGCACTTTTCACATCATTATAACACAACCACTAGCATTAATGATATATATTGAAATCGAGTTTATTTTTAAATTGCCTACCTGACAAAAATGTTAAAATGTCATTTTTCCCACTTTGGGTCTCCAGATTATCTATCTTCACCTGTTAGATTTTGCAGCTAGAGGCCACAAAATAAGAACTGTGAGTTCTCATCCTGATGCTCCCCCCGATCACTGACGCCTCTTGCTTTGTGTGCACGCAGGGGTTTATATGTCCCCCAAACACAGAGTGACCAGGCCCTCCTATTCCAAGGAGTGCCACGCTGGCCTCTCTGTCATGTTCTGGCCTGTTTTTATTCAAATCACTCCAGAAATCAGCCCATCGGCTCCTCCTCCGACCCCCCCCCACACCTTTTACCCTCCTGTGAGAGTCTCTGGGCAGTAGGGAGGTGTCCACTGTCACTCCTCTTGCTTTCTGTCACACATACCAAAGCCTCCTTCCAACCACTCTGTCACACATGCCAAGGCCTGGCCAGCTACTTGTCCTCTGGCTGGATCACGTTCTTCAGTCTCTTGCCTGGCTTCTCCTTTTCCTTCACTCTAAGGCACAAATGGCTCAGCCGTCAGGGCCCCGACCTCTGCACGCCCACACATGCTGCCAGATCCTAGGTCGCCTGGATTTCCTCACACTCAGCCCAGGTGGTTTATTGCTGTAGTTTACTTGGGATCACAATCATTACGGTTTAGATGATTCTGTGTGGTCTAAGCAGATAAATGTGTCCCAAGAAGAGGCTTTGAAATTTTCAGCTACCTAAAGTGGACTCCGATACATAATTGGATAAATAGCACTTTTTCTGACTGTACCATGTTTCCGGTTGTTCTATTTCAACCTTGCTTTCTTCCATTCCTTTCTCCTTTTATTTTACTCTTCCTGGTTATTAAAAAGGCCCTTCTTCTTTCTTCATATTCCAACTTTTTAGTTTTTTTCTCTATGAAAACACATTCATTTTTAAGACTCAGTTTACCCTCTGATTACAACCAGTTCCACAACCTGCCACCACCAAGCTATGTGTGACAAGTCTGTTTTGATGACTTTATACCACACAATCTAAATTAATGGGATGTTACCAACAGATCTATGCATAAGGGTCCCTTACTTCATCTCCGCAGCTGGTGGTTTAGCACTCCCAGCAGTAGCCCCAAAACTGAGATGCTCTGCACCCTCAACCTCAGGCCTCATGCAGACTCCACCCCTGCGTCCCCTCCCGCCCATTCCACCCCCACAGAGCAGCAGAGATTAAAGGGCTTTCAGGGCTGTGTAATCTAATCAGGGCTGGGTGTTCTTCAGTCCCTACTAGTAGGCTTGAAAATACCTAGGCAGAATGCCTTGTAATGACACTGGGCACTCCGTGTGGGGTCCTGTGCCCATTTCTGATGGTTCTACAGAAGTAAGGTGGCCTACCCAGGAGCTGGGCCTTGCCTGCCTTCCCAAGCCACAGGACAGCAGAAGCCCTTCACTCCTAAAAGCATGGGGCATGGGTGTGTGCTAGGGGGCAGAGCGTCTGTGTGTGTGAGGACAAAGAATGCATGTGCTGTGTGAGTGTGTAGTATGTGTGCTGATATACGAGAAAGAAGGTACATGTATCTGTGCGTGTGAGAGTGTCTATGTGACTGTGTGTGACACAGAGTGCATGTATATGTGTGTGCTTGCGTATGTGTGAAAGGGTAAATGTTATACATGTGTCTACGTGTGAGAGACATAAAGAGTGTGAGAAGCAGAAAGTGTGTGTATGTGTGTGAGACAGTGTGTGTATGTGTGTGAGAGAGGGTGAATGTATATATGCGTGTGAATGTGTGTGAGAGGAGAGAGATTGCATGTGTATGTGTGTGGGAGTGTGTATATACATGTTCAAGATGCTGTGCTACATGCGTATGTGAGAGGGTGCATGTGTCTTTGTATGAAAAAGAGTGTGTGTGTGTGAGAGAGAGAAAGAGAGACAGAGAGAGAGAGAGAGAGAAAGAGAGAGAGAGAGAGAGCCAAAAGCAAGGAGATTCTATTTAATTCATAGATTAAGGAAAATACGCTCTTCAACACTTTGCCCTAACCTGGGCACCAACCAAGACATCCCGCCTGTCCCATACCAGCCATGGATTTTACAGGGGCCCTTAGCTTTTCCGGGTCCCTTAGCTTTTCCAGGTCCCTCGGCCAGCTGACGAAACTCACAGACCCCTCCCAACAGCAGTCTGGAAAGGAGATGGATTCCATGGAAATATCTCACTAGCCGTGGTTGAGAACCAGCCAAGGGCATGTGGTTTGGGTGCATGGAAAGGAGAGCCGTTACCTGAATCATTTCTTTAACCCTGGATTTCTGCAGGAAAGAGTTGTGTTGTGCCAGTGAGGCAGAATGGCCATTTGATACACTGTCGCCTGCCATCCCCGAGTCACTGTAACTGCATCTGCCATTTAGACAGCCTCTGCATGACCTAGAGCCCTTCCACATTTGCTACCCTTGAACAAGTCAAGAATGTAGACTTTCTTAGTTTACAGACTTCAGTACATTCTATCTATTCCTGAGAGAGAAGTAGACAAAGAAAGCAATTTGAGGAGATTGGGAAAAGTACAAGTAATGGTAGAAATTTCAGTTGGACAATTTATTTTTTCATCATATATTTACTGAGCACCTACAACGTGCTCACAGTAGTGAATAAACCACTTAAAATTCTCCTCCCAAGGGTTTCATAGCCAGATATGAGAAGACACCCTGTTGGCAAATAAATAAGTATATGTCCAAGAATGATACATGTGATGAAGAAAAAACAGAAAAAGTGGGAAAGTGCAAGAACTTTTGCATTCTTCATACAGAGCTTGTCTCCCATTCCATGTCAATAAATAATGTGTCACCAATTTCCTAACGTGTTTCAGGCTTTGGAGTGGATTCCAGGGAAATCAACATATATATCTGAAGACAGAGACAGAGACAGAGACAGAGAGAAAGTTAGATAGAGATAGAGGGATTTGCTTACACTCATCCCTCCACATCTCTGAGTTCCAAATCTACAGATTCAATCACAGATCAAATAACTCAAATTTTCACTTGTACTGAACACATTAGCCTTTTTTTCTTCATTTTCTTCCCTAAGTGATACAGTATAACAACTATTTCCATAGCATTTACATTTTATTAGGTATTATAAGTATTCTAGAGATGATATAAAGTATACTGCAGAATGTGCGTAGGTTACATGCAAATACATTTATGCATGTATATATGCATATATACATGTTATATAAAGGTCTTAGGCATCCACTGGTTTTGATATCTGTCCAGGTTCTGGAACCATGGACCACTTGACATAGCCTTGAACCTCACTGAGTGACACACATCACCTTTTTGCACTTTAGGGTTCTTTCCTACAAAATGAGGATCCTGGGTTGCTGTGGATTCAACATCAAAGAAGAGGACCTACACAGGCCTGGTACTAAGAAACCAATATTTGGAGCACTTTCCACATCTTCTCATCTAGAAGCCAAATGACAATCAAATGCGGAAGTCTCACAGGGAACAGACTATGCACTGAAAATGGGCTTATAAGAACTGCTTTTGTTTGTTTTCTTGGGTGTGTGTGTGCATGTGTGTGTGTGTGTGTGTGTGTGTCCAAATAGATCTTGGAAGTATTAGCAGATGTTATTCTTTTTTAAAGGAGAGTGAAAAATCCATGATCAGATATGTTTTAGAAACCGAGGAGCAGCACAGTTCTCTCTGTGTATCACATAGTTCCCAGAAATGCCAACAGTAATATGAAAGTCTTCCCAATTTGCTTGAGCAGGGAACCCTTTTGCATAGCAAAATCACATATGCCAGTTAATCTATGTGATAGACTTTGAGAAATGTGGGTTTGGTTTTTAAATAAATAAATAAATAAATACCTATTTGCAGCTGATGTGCTCGAATGGTTTCTTTGAAAAAGCAAACTTGGATGCTTTTTCTGAACCTCAAGAAAGCCTAGTAGCAGAGCAGTGTTTCCTACCCACTGGACCATGGCAGCTTCTCCTCCTTTTCCTATAAAAGAAGTCATTATTCTGGGACCACAGTGCATTTGGGGGAAATGTCGGCAACATCTAAACATTCTTCATTCCCTCCGACAGGTAATTCCCCTATTTTCTGCAATAAATGGGCTCTTAAAACGAGTTTCGTTAATTATTCTCTTGAAAGCCAAATCCTCTTCTGGCTCCACTGGGGAAACCTTCTGTTTAAAGTCACCCTAGGTTTTCTTTATTATCTGAGTGCTTCACATTGAGCATGCATTACTTTCATAAAGAGAAAATCAATGCTGGGCAAGAAAAAAGAAACAAGACTCTATAGCGATGTGTTGATCCACAAATGATTAATCCAAAAATTACCAGCTTCTACACGAAGATGTGTATATTTGAGGCTTCTCACAAAGACCTTACTTGGTCCTAGAAAAATAGGTAACTCCAAAGTAGAAGTGGAAATGGGGCCCAAAATTGTTCCTCCTATGCCGAGAGTTCAATGGCAGGAAGAGAAAATCCATGGGGCACCCATGTACTCTGAGGCAAGAAACAGAAGCACACATACACAGAGACACACACTGAGACAGTAAGAACTAGGAGAAGAAAAGAAGGAAGGGAGAAAAGAAGTGAGGAAGGGAGAGGAAAGGAATGAAGATGTGAAACGAAAGAAAGAAGGAATAAACAGCAGAGAGAGAGCACACGAGGCAGTAAGCAAGGGAGGGGCTGCCAGGTCTAAAGTGGAGGTAGGAAAGGGACCCACAACTCTCAGATTAAGTTGACCCAAGTCAATACAAGGGTTTTGTGTGAGGGCTCTGGCATTAATGGGATTTGGACTGCTAAAACCCTGAGAATCAAATACAGTACATACCCATAGACGCTGCAGTTACTTTTGAAATGGATGTCTTAAGTAATGCGAAGCTTAACTAGCAGGGATATGGCCTGTATCTTGGATGACTGCCAGCCGGTGGCTGGCTGGGAACTGGAGCTAAGGATTACCTGAAGCTCCCACCTGGACCGGTTGGTCGAGAGGCACCTCGGCCTCAGGTGTGCCCTGTTTGGTGGGTTCATGGAGTTACCATAAGAGAAAAAATGGCCGTGTGCCAGGTAATCACTTAGTAAAACATGGGAGAGCTGGAGGGTAGCCCTCTGAGCTCTGGAATTTAGGGGCCCCTGACTTAGAAGTACACATTCTCATTCATTTGACTTTCTTTCGCTGGTGCCTGCAGAGTGCCTGGAACTCTTTGGGTGTCTGTAGACACTATGATGAACAACACATACTCTTTCTTCTCCAGAAGCTCACAATCTCCCAGAGGAGGGAAACGAGGAAGTACATGAAAATTTCTGTTGATGATAAGGGCCTGGAAGAAAATGATATGTTTCAAAACAACAACAACCGAAAAGGACAGTGCGTAGAAGGTGGCGGTGGCCGTATGATTCCTGGGCAGGGAAAACGTGCTTGGGGAAAGGATTTCTAAAGCAGAAACTTTTAAATGAAGACTAGAATAACAAGGAGGACCCCAGCTACAGCGATCTGGGGGGAGAAGAGCCTGGGAAGAGGGACCCGTCCTCAGGCTCGGCACACTCCACCACCTGCTGTGTCCCTCGGCTCCAGCTCACTAAGCTGTCGGCAATATAAAATTCAAAAGCACACAGACATGTTTAATTTTAAAATCTTAAATTGCACACCATGCCACTAGGAAAATGTATCCTGAAACTTAAGATATTTTTAGAATGGTCCACTTCAGTTTCCTCAAGTAATTTTTTCCCCCTGCTCAACCAGGAAACCCAAATAGTCCAGGTACGTCAGCCTCCTCCGAATACCTGCAACAGCCTTCATCAGCCACTTTCTAAAAATTGGATCTTACTTCAAAGCTGAATGAGTTGATTACTCCCGTAACAGAATACATTACCCTGATTACGGGATTATTCACATGCTGTTTCCAACAGGTTGAGCAACATCGCTGCACATCCCAGCCACCAACAAACAACAGGGAGAGTGGGAAATGCAGTGCTAATATGCAGATGACCTCCATACCCTGATACCACAGCAGTCTCTCTCCCTCTCTCTCTCTCCTTTCTCTCTCCCCCTCTATCTCTTCTCTTTCTTCTTCACTGATGTTAAAAAAAGAGAGAGGGGGATGAGAAGGGTGGTTATTTTAGTATGTGAGAGCCTACAAAAAATAAAAGAGAAAATCCCAGCAGAGAACAAAATTGCAATGATTTCTATGACCTGACACATACTAGTCTCTCAGTAAATATGGGTTCCCTTCTCTTTCACCCTAGCTTGCCAAAACCTGGAGAACTGATTTTTATTGTCAAAGATTTACCAATACCATATTCATCGGCTCATTGCTTTGGTAACCATCAGTCTACTGCTGTGTTTCCATCTTGCAGCATCATGCCAGCGCCATCAAATCCCACCAAGAATGGCTTGGATGAGGTTGAGGGAGGTCAGAGCTTTGTAGCTATGATTCACTGATGATCCATGATTAGCATTTCGTGCTCAAAACAATCAGATTCACATTATTTTATATTTTTTAAGTCTTAAAAAGAACACTTATTAAAACCCAAAATGAAAACAGGATACCAGGAGTTCAGATAGACCATGAATTAGTCAATGAAGCATAATTCTACCGAGCACCATTTTATTAGCTAATCAGCATGTCTTCTTTCTTTTCCATTGGCATCTACTGGCTGTCATGTAATTTCCATAAGGGCGCCATCTGTATTTATAAAAGAATTATCTTGTGGTGATCTAGCAATCTACAAACAACCGTGATATTTAACTTTTCTTAGAGGATCAACTGTAGAATTAGGTTAAAGGATTTATAAGCCTCTCCTTCATGATGAACCTTTAAAAGATTTATTCATCCATCTCTGTGATATTGGGAGCACTTGAAACAAACAAAAGAGACTACACATATAATTTTGATTTATTAAAATATATGTTTTCACATGTTCATTGACATGTACATTTTGGCTGTTGACAAGTACATTTTTAATCAAGCATGAATGTCTATTATAAAGCTAAATATTATTTTATAGACAAAATATTTTCTTTTTTCATTTTCTCTGAGGGGGTGGGTTGCTCTTCACTGTGATTCAGTTTAGCGCCCTATGCATACATAACCCAGCATTAGCCAAAGGCATTGCTATGAGTTTAATCCACATCCATCCAGCAAACCCACTTATACTCATGGTCAAATCCTTCCCTGTCTAGTCCTTAATACTGACCTTGTAAATGCAAGGCACTGACCCAATGAGTAAACCAAAATCAGACTAGATGCCCTTGTGGTGGGCACTGACTTCATAGATAAGTGGTACTAAGTGAATGTGGGGAAATTAATAAAAAGGTTTCTATGACTACCAGGCGGACCTCAGAGAGACAAACCTCTAGTTATAAAATACTTTGAGTCAATCCAAAAGGATAAGATGCAGTTTCAAAATATGAAAGGCAAAATTCTCATTCTTTGTTGGGATATAATTTCTCCATGAATAAGCAATTGTTTTGTAAACTTAATTTTACACAATATTTAAGATAATTGATTAAAAATATACATGATATACTAAAAAACTACAAAAAACAAACAAAAACTAATATTTAGACTTTGTTGATCAGTTCTTCCATTTATACATATTTATAGAGTTCTTACTGTGGGTGAATTCTACAGCCAGCAGCATGTGCAGGTAGAAAAGAAACATGCCAAGTCCCTTCCCACATAAGACTTATTGCCTTCTCTTAAAAAAAGAACTTGTAGACGAACCATGGAGCAAATTCACCAGTTGACATTAATGGTTAGATTAAGATATGTAACTACCCTATTATCTTATCCTGCTGATAATTGTATTGCTTTTAAAATCTAAAATATTTATTTATTTTAAATAAGTAAATTATTTACTAGGATCAGGAAAGAATCTTTCTGGATGTTGGAGTTTCTACTTGTTTTTGTTTGGTTGGTTTTTCATTGATGAAATATTAATATTTCAATAAATTAGATGATCAAACATTTGAAGTACATCAATAGAATGGAATGACCACAGAAATATAATATATATGATTATACACAAAATGGATCTTCCTTGAGGAGGATTAAGAATTGGGGTCATTTGTTCCATGAAATGATTTAATTGCTACCTGGGTGGGGAGTGAACAATAAGAGAATGAACTCTGGAATCAGATGAGTTATAGGAGTCCCAGTTCCCCACTGCAGAGGGAGAGTCTTCACACATCTGTTTTGTTACACATAAAAGGGGCACACCACGAAGAATAAATGAGTATAATAAATGTAAATATCTTAAAAGAACTCAAGCTTTGTTGCAATAAAGGGCAGCTTTAGAGCCTCCCAGTGATAATCACAAGGGAAGCTGGTAACAAGCAGTCCTGAGAAAATATTAGAATTTAATTTAGAAATCTTCAGCTCAAGTCCTAGCATTTCCCTTGTTAACTTGAGCAAACTTGGATAAAACTCTTAAACTTCTGAGTGTAAATTCTTTACAGCTTTGAAATGAACTTAATAGAACTTAGTTATGAGATAGGGCATGTGAAAGTTAACTGTATGTGTCAATGTGATGGGGCCAGAGGCGCCCACCAGACACTAGGTGCATGCGTGAGGGTGCTTCAGGATGCAGTTAGCATTTGGATCAGTGCAGGAACTGATACAGGTGACCCTACCCAGGGGGGAGGTCTCCCCAACCTACTGAAGGCCGTAGAGACAAAAGGCTGAGCAAGACAGACTTGCTCTCTCCAGCTGCTGGTCCTTAAATTGGCACATCAGTGGGCTTCCACCTTTGGACTCAGAGTAGAATTTATAATAACAGCCCTGCTAGTCCTCCTGCCTTACCCTCACTGGAACGTCTGCATCTGGGTTCTGTGAGTCTCAGGTCTTAAACTGCAGATTTGGGACTTCTCAGACTTTACAATCCTGTAAGCGCTCTGTGTGTGTGTGTGTGTGTGTATGTGTGTAATGACTATTGATTCTGTTTTTTGTCTGGATAACTCTAACTACTACAGCACATATGGAGGAACCAATATAAATCTAGGACACTATTACTTTTATAGGTCCTGTGATGTAAGTACCCCAAAGGTGTGTGTTAATGGTTTAGTCTGTAGCATGTAGAATTATTGAGAAGTGGTGAGATCTTTAAGGGATAGGCCCAGGTCACTGGGGGCGTGCCCTCAAAAGGGATTTGCGGAACCCAGCACCTCCTCTTCTTGTTTTGTTTTGTTTTGTTTTGTTTTGTTTTTCTTCCTAGCTGCTATGAGGCTAGTAGTCTCCTCTGTCTCTCACTACCACCATATCATGTCACAGACCCAAAAGCAATGAGACCAACCTACCATGGACTTAAACCTATAAAGCTGTAAGCCAAATAAGACTTTCCTCTTTTAAATTGATTATCTCAGATATTATATGCAGTAATGTATAACTGAATAGTACAATAAGAACACGCACTCTAGCAGTAGTCTACTATAAATGTTTTCTTATTTTAGCAACACAGGATAAGAATTGCAAGAAAGATCAATAAATAGAATTTGAGCTCTACCATACCCTAGATGGATAAAATCTCTTAAATTCCTGGTCCTCAGTTATTTGGCCAGAAACATGGAGAAAATAGTCTACTTATAATGAAGATTAGAAATTTGATCTCCAAAGTTCCTAGAAGAGGATCTACACTGCAGATAAATTCACTGATAAGTAGCTTCCATCCCTTTTCGTTAAGCCATGTTCAATATTACATTTTCAGTATGTACATTCCCACACTCTAAAGCTCTTAAAACATAAAGCATAATAAATAACCTTTGGATTATCTTTAAATAATTCTTTATGGTTTGGAGGGGGAAAAATCTATAGATACAATAAATATCCCGGGTGTCAAATATACAATACAGTCATTTTGCATGATCCCTGAAAATACAGTTCAATCTAAATTGCAGTCTCATATTTGACATAATTATACATAACCAAACACTAATAAAAACTGCTGCCTTATATTTCAAATTGGTAATTATGGTAGTAAACATTAACAACATGTCAGATATAAGATGGTGATTTGTTCTGAAATGTATTAGAAATCATTATACTGTATGATAATTTTAATTACAGTTTGGTAGCAGGAGAGCATACAGCAGTCTACTGCTCCAAGTGCATGATGGGAACTGGCAGCTCTTCAATTCAGCATGAGCCCTGACTGGCATTATTTTTAGTTCAAGAAATGCACAATTCTTTCTACCCCTTTAAATAGTGAACCTAGCTCTCTCTGCAGAATCAGTATTGCATGAGATTTGGAGTCATTCTGCCAAGATTTACATCCTTGTTCTCTCATTTCCTAACCACATAAACTCAGTTAAAGGTAAGCTCTCTGTGCCTCCATTTTCTATTCTTTAAAATGGAAAACACAGAGATATCTACCTGAAAGGGTTTGGACACAAATGAAGTAGATCATTCTATGTGCAAAGCCTAGCCTAATTCAGGAACATGGTACGTCTTCAACACATATTAACAGCTATTAGTAACGTTTAATATTAATATTCACACCTTTTCCCTAAACTTTTAAGATCATGGTCAAAATGATAGTGATCCAGTGTCCTATTTATCATACACACTGCTGAATGTTCGCTTCTATTTCTCAGGTTGCTCTACTCGTCAAAGTTCAATCTTTCTCTTTTCTCCCTAAATCTACCCATTTCCATTCTCTGCTCTACATTTTCTCTGCTACACATAGAACTTTGCTTTGTATTTCCAGCTCTTGGGAATACGTGACTTAGGCTTGTCTTTTCTTGACCCTTTGTGTCAGCTCCAACCGTGATCATTAAGCAAGTTGCCAGGACCCCCCCTGTGCTCTCTCCGTAACAGCGGAGAGGCACTGGGGAGACTCTGTTCCTTGAGCGGAAGAGCCACGAGATTCCCACATCCATCCACATTGGGCCTTAACATACCTGTTGATTTGTTCCAAACTGTACTAAATGTCATTGCACTGTATGGCACCTCATACCATAACATGCCTGTTACCTGATCAGTAGGCCATAATTTAGGAACTAACATCCTTCTCCCTTCTCGCAACTCACACACACACACACACACACACACATGCAATGTTGAATTTGTTATTCTAACATGTTATTTTATTTATTCAGAGTCACTTATTTCTATCCCTTTATAAAAATCCCCAGACCTTAGGACATCTTTGCATAACTCTCCGTGCTGCAAGATCTTCCTGCAAAGTGGGGCAGGACTCCCCACGTCATGATAAAGCACCTTTCCTTTGTACATTTCCATACTGTTTCAAGTAACATATTCAGGGGAACGGACTGGACTACTAATTAGAGCACTGTCAGGCACCACCACGAACCACATTTCCATCGGTGCAATAAGCAAAGTCTCTTCATTAAAATCACTGTCCTCTGGAAGGGAAAGCTGTTTCAAGTGCAATAGATCTAATTCACAGGAGTGATCATGCACACCCAGGTACAGTATTCATTATTAACTTAAAAAGTATGCCAAATCAATTAAAAACCATTTTAAAGGGAAGGAATAAAATTTAGTTCTACCTAACCGCAGCTCAGCTCTAATTTATCTTCCAGCCACTTTCAAGGGATTTTACTTGGTTCTTAATCTAACATTCATAGCAAAGAGTAATTCTCATGAAATTACAGCGGCATCTCTTGCATCGTTTAATGTAAATGTTCCCATTCTTCGGGAATGGAGAGCAGCTTCTCCAATAAAGACTCCCTTCAAAGTGCAAAGTGGAAGAGCCCTGGGAACTACTAGTGAGAAATAAAACATTGTATTTCAGAAACTGCTCAAATTTAAAACTCTGCCCACATCCCTATGACAAATTGTATTCCACATATAGGTTATTCACAACATGTTTGTTGTAAGGCAAGGCATATGAATTCCTGCCGTGTCTTTCTTTACAAACATGTCAAGACTTATGAACCTTTAATGAAATGCAGCATTTTAGAGGCAAAAGGAAGCCACAAAGAGGCCAGAAAGAAGAGGAGCTCTTTCCTGGGACTGAAACCTTCTTATGCTAGTTTTAGGTCTCATAAGCAGATGTGCTGTGTCATCTTAGAGCTCCTAGAAAACAGTTGCTTCTGTTTAGAGGCAAAAAGACTGAGGCCTGAAAGAGAAGGCGATGTTTCCAATGTGTTAGGACTTATTAGACACAGAGACAAACAGGCCCGAGGCTACGCGCCCCTCCCTGGCTGCCTATTGCTTCTGCTAGACAGTTGACAAGAAACTAAAGTACAATTTACCCTGTGTTGGGGGCTTTTTTAAGTCCCATGAGGCACCAACCTTTGGGATTCAGGTAGAAGTTCTGTAAAACTTGGAAGTGAGCTTATCGCAGCAGGATATTCTGAGTCATGCTATAGAAGTCTGTTGGATTGATTTTCCATGTGGCGTCTTTTTTAACCAAGGCCTAAGGGTATAATCCTTCTCAATTGTTATTCATATTTTCCCTTTTAGGTAAATGTCACTGTGCTCTAGTCACCAGAAGTCCCAAGTAGAAAATATTCACTTCCTACCCAGCCCGAGTATGTGGGTGCCAATGTGGGCAGACCCAGCAGCAGTCTGCCCTAGTTTCAGTTTAAAGCAGAGGCCAGCAAACCGTTTCTATAAAAGTCCGGATGGTGACCGTTTTTTGCTTTGCAGGTCACTCAGTCAATGTGCAATTCTCCAGTTCTGCTACTACCCTGAAACACCCATCCGTCTCTGCTACTGTAGTTTGCCAACCCTTAGACCACAGTGACAGAGGGCTCCGCTGTAGAGGGCCCCTAATCAGCCCTAATACATTGGAGACATCTCCTCTTTCAGGCCTCAGTCTTTTTGCTTGTAAATGGCAGCGTGGTGTCCATGAGCTCTGAGATGACGCAACACACTTGCTTATGAGACCCATTGCCAGCATAAGAAGATCTCAGTCCCAGGAAAGACTGCCTCTTCTTTCTGGCCTCTTTGTGGCTTCCTTTTGCCTCTCTGTGGTTTCTTTGTCTCCTGCTGTTACCCAGGTGCTCTCATATAAAATTGCTATTCCCACTCATCTGGAAAATCTGCATTTTTTATTAAATATGCATGTTTGTCACTTATGTTCAATAAGGTTATATCCTGCTTGCTAATGGCTTCACGTCCTGGGTGGGCTGTCTTACTCCACATGAAAGGTAATTTAAAGGACTACCTTGGTCACCCAAAACAGGTGTGCAATAATGTCACCGATGCACCCATCAATGAAAGAGAAACTTCTGTCCATGGGACAGCTGATATCCTTTCTGCAACCTAGATTTTTAGCCTTCATATCTAAGTACTATTTTAATTTTGGAAAGAAATATTTTAGCTGCACATATGGCCAATATCAGCACCAACAAATCAATCACTCGGAATCATTATCAATCTTTTGTCTGCACAATGAAGTAAGTAGGAACATTCTATTTAAATACCTTTACACACAGCACAACTCTACTGGCATCAGCATATTACAAAAACCAATTTTCTTACATCAACTTCTATCTACTTCTAATTCTGTAGCATAGCTCTGGGGAGTTGCTACAAGGTCTGTGTAAACTGAAAATCTAAATAACATTATGACGCCTATTACAGAACTAATTTATAATCTAATACCCCAGTTGAATTTAATATCCTATTTATTTATTCAAGCAAAATATCTGGAAAAAATATGTCACATCATAATGTAGTTGTTATGAAAATGGAAAAATAAAACAGAATTTTAGAGAAGGCATGATAATTGCTAGGGGCAGGTATGAGCAAGAATTTCAGAGCCCCTCACATGAAGAAGAGGCAGGAGTCCTTTAATAAATAGAATTTTTCTTTATAATGCAATTATTGTCAAATTTAGTATTTTACATCAAATTTACAACTTTAAAATGTGATTCCTATTAATGTTATCTGCTTAGAGCTCCTACGGTGTAAAACTGTTGGCCAACAGATGCCACCTCATCAACTGTCTTTAACAGCTCCAATCCCATCCTGGATGGATGTGTGGAGTTTCTTGGTAGCGTTCAGCAGCATGCGCTGCCAATACCAATGCAGTGATGTACGTATACACTACACAGGGGCCAACAGGACGGACCGTAGAGCAGCCTCTCGGCATACGGAGTGTCCTGCTGTGTGCTGTACCTTAAGATGAAAGGAGAGAAGGGAGAAAGGAAGATGGTACAAGCTTTGAAGAAGTAAAGCCACAGAAAGCATTAAAACACTGTCTGGTGATGACTGCATCCGATCACTGGGCACATGCAGCCATCCAAGGCGAGAACCTGATGGCAGAGTTTAGTGGGCCCAATGGCACATTTGCACCTGAGTTCCCGAGACTCCAGACAGGCCATTGAGTCCCTCCAGTCAATAAAGAAGATGTCGAGTGCCCTGTTGCTCTGGAGAGAGGAGTCACCTCAAGTCACATCATTGGAAGAGGAACTGCAGACTCAGAGCTCCAGGCCCAATGCACACATTCGCCCAGTGGGACCCCCAGGTGCCCACCCAGATGAGGATGCGTGCTCTGGCTCTGTGACTTCCACTCCTTATAAACAAGCAGAGTAAGCATCTGCCTATATGAGAGGAGAGGCTCTCCCACACTGAGACACTTAAGTCCTGCTCCTGACCCACCTGTCTGGATTGTGAGTCCTACTCTTTGCCTCCTGTGTTCTTAAATTCCCCCAGGTATCCCGAAGTTCTTCCACGTTTAGGACCAGTGGCCTCTACGGTCAAATTGGAAAGGCATCAGGGAAGAGCCCTTTGCCCTTGAAATTATTATAACACAACTCTCTCAAAAACCTGGAATCCCATAATTAACATCTTTCCTTTGCCTGGTATAAGTTTTCTAGTCTCCAAGAATACTGAAATTAAACTCAGATATACTTGAGAGGAGAAATAGCTTATGTCCTCTTCTTGGATGATACCAAAGCCTAATAAAAATTAAACAGGGCAACTCCAACAGCTCCAAAAAGAGCAAAAAAGATTCTCAAAGGAAAAGACAAAGGAGCAGACTCAGTCTTATACATGTAAACATATGTGTGTTCTGTGCTCACGTGTAACCTCTGAGCATAATGCCTGGGTGTCCTGTGTCAGACATCTCATTGATGGAGAATGCCGAATGCAATCCAGTGTTGAGAAGGATTCTTATCTAGGTTCCTAAAGTGTTCTAGGAGGGACTCAGCTCCAAACCAGGGTTCCTTCATGGGTCTCTCTTGGAAAACAGACACCAAGAGACTTACAGATGGGCCTCTTCTGATGCTTGGCATTTTCGATACACAGAGCTGAACCCTTTCTATTGCCCAGCATCCTTCCCCCAGGAGCGTCAGCTCAGCTGGGATGTGTGGGGACTGGGAAGACTGTCTCTTCTTTGAACCACTGTGTCTGCTCTTTGTGAAAGGTATGCATATGCAACAGAAATCCAGCTCAGCACTCTATTGATTATTACCTATAAATCTAGCTACTCGTAAAAAGGTTCCATGAAATACAATCCAGGGACATAAATCTCTCTAAGGGAGATGAAATCTGATGGGAAATAAAATTCTCTCATTTCATTTATTCCCTTGTTTAAACACCTGACTTTCTAATCAACTGCGAACACTAACGTAAGGTAGCAGGTGGATGGGCAGAGTATACCTTGAGAGTCGGACAGACAGACAGGAGAGCAAATATAGTGCCTGCCACTCTCTAGCTATGTGCCATCAGAAGGTAAGCTGTCGTTTCTGGGTTTCAGCATTGTCATCTCTAGAAAAATAGTAATAAACTCCTTTGCACAGCTGTCGTGAAGTTAATTTAGATAGACTATAATGTGTGCAGTATACATATTAGGAGCTCAAGATAGCAGCTGTTATAAGCAGTGCATCTCTACATTTAAAATTATTTTTTAATGCGAAAGAGTGAATTATCCAAAAAATTTCATACTTTCTTTCCACAAGTGCAAGTGATGATGGCCAATAAGACATATTTTTGCTCATTCGGCAGATATGTACAGATCAGCAGCTATGTGTTAGGCTATTATCTAAACACTGGCAAGCTACCCAGCCTTGAGCACTCCTTGTGAACATTAAACCTAAACACAAGAAAAAAGCATAATGTTTCTGTAAGAATTCATCTTCACACAGGTTCTGTGTTCCCTGCCCCTCATGTTCCTGAAGAAATATGTCCTTTTTCTGGAAGCTTCGGTGACCCACATCTTCCCCACAATCTCGCTCCTCATCACCTCCAGGTCAACCTTAAGCCCAAGCAGCTGAGCTCCAGATATAGCTCTCCACAGCAAAAACGGCCACTAGAAATTCCGGCAAGAATAAAAAGAAAAGCTTGCTAAACTGGGGAAAATGGGTTCAGCATCCTCACTGGCCGGTGAAATTTACATTACCCCCATCTAAGCTAAAAACCACATTCTGCTCTGCTCGTACAAGCTTGAACAGTAAAATCGTTTTGGCCTAAGCAAGCCAGTTGTCTCTGGTTTGGTTTGGCTTGGTTTGTTCCCCCCTAAATATATGTTGGGTATGAATGAAGAACCCTGTATTGCCCAAAGGCTGGACAAAGAGCAGAGCCAGTTTTAGTGATTCTCCAGACAAGAAAGAAAGAAAGAAAGAAAGAAAGAAAGAAAGAAAGAAAGAAGAAAGCAAGCAATCTCTTGAGTGGTCCTTGTACCATTCTTATACCATCCTTGGGTCACATAAAGGAAAGTTTAGAACTGAAGAAAAAGAACTTAGGCATGATCAAGGAGGAAGTAAAAGGGGAAGAGGAAAAAAAATCTTAAATCCTGCAGAACGCAGTCAGGCCAAGCATTTGTTATCGTTGTGTCTAGCTCTCTAAACTAAAAAAAGGAAAATCAAACAAACAAAAAATTCACCAGCCAGAACCAGGCAGACTCTCCCGCACGGATTCACACATGGTCTCTTCACTCCCCACTCCTGCCACAGATGGTGACAAAGCTCTAGTGACACACGCAGCACCCTCAGGCACTGCGACTTCCCCTGCAGCCCCCTGCAAGGGCGGACTGACTGTCATGCTCAAGGCTGGCAGAGGGAGATCTCAGCCACCTCCCTCCTCCTTCTCTCTGCTCCCCATCAAAATGGCACGTTGTTAGAGATGTGCTCAGGGTGTGCGATTTGGGGCAGATAGTTGCTGGAGTTCCCATATGCTTAAGGTACATAACTGGGCCACTGAGAAAAAGGAATTTAAACATTCTAGAAAACAGCAGGAAAGCAAATTGGCCTTTCCCTCTGGGAGCTATTATTAGAGAAGCCCAGCCCAATTTGACCAGAAAGCCAGTATCTAGCCTTGCCCACTCTCCCCGCAACAGATCCACCTCCTCCAAAGAGGATGCCCTGAAAACTCCTCGCCAGACACAGGTCTCATCTTTAATGTTGACCACTGGCTTGCAGAGACCAGTGGACACAGCTCTGTTCGCACAGCAACTCGGCAGGCCAAAGTTTAATTTCACATAATGCCGAGAACGCATGCAACGTGGCGTTACATTTGATTTGTACTCGTGGAATTTGGCAGCCTGCTAGCTCTTCTCTCTGTGTACCTGCTGAAGTCACAGCTGCTGCCTAAACTTTGTAAATAAATGCTAAACAAATGCCAAATAAAGAAACCAACTTCCCAGGAACCGGAAAGGGCAGGAGATCACAGTTTTTGTTCTCAGAAATACGCTGTGACCTGTTTCTGAGGCTCATCCTGGCAGCTGCAGTGAGTCTGTTAGCCTGGGTCTTGGATGCTCTTTTGTTAGAGAGAGAGAGGGAGGGAGAGGAAGAGAGAGAGGAAGGAGAGAAGGAGGGAGGGAGGGAAGGAGGGAGGGAGTGAGGGAGGGAAGGAAGGAAGGAAGGAAGGAAGGAAAGAAGGAAGGTCTTCCAGTTAATGAGCAGAAAATGTTGCTTAGAAAAACAACACAGTCATATTATTTCTTACAGCACACATTTCTATGGAAATTAGAGATTTTGCAGTTAATTTTTTTCATGGATCAAATCTGTAATCATGCAGTAAATGTTAATGAGAAGGTAGACTTCATTCCACTTGGTCCCCAAAGTATCCGTCGCCTATCTGAAGCCGCTGCTGGGTGGGCCTGGCTGCCACTGCTGGTCCTTTGGCCCTCTGGGATGTGTTTGTCAATAGCAACTGGCTGCCGAGACTTGAGTCCATCAGTCAAGATTCCCTGGCAGGCTGCCGCCCTGTTCTCTCGGGAACAGGTAATGTGCACCTGAATCAACCAACCACAGCTGGAGAAACCAGCATTTCTCATCAGGGGTGAAAGTGCACCCCATGAGTGGGCTGTCAGCCAGCACCTCTATTTGCCTGCCCACCTCAGAGGATCCATCCATCCACCCTGTGTGCAAAACAAGAAGAGAGACGTGAGGGCTACATGCTATGCGCAGCTCACTAGTGCTCTTCAGACTCTGGCGGCCAGTGTCTCAGCCAAATACAGTCAGTATCATTTGTTGAGACTCCTATCTGACAGGCTCAGTATAGCAGCACCCCCGTGTCTGGTTGTCTCCAATAAGCCAACAGCTCTGTGGAGGGCAGCCATTTTGTCTCTGCCATTTTGCCTTTTGTTTGCATTTGGTTTGTCACTAACTTTACCACAAAATGGAGGCTAACACGTAGGGCTCACTTGGTGCCAGTTATTGTTCCAAGGGCTCTGCAGAGAGAAACTCATCAAATCCTCACAGTAATCCTATATCAATATGCTCATATTACCACCACCACTCTACCACCCTTTGTGTATGTGTGTGGGTGTGTGTGGATGTGTGTATTACTGGGGACTGCAACTAGGAATTTCACCCTGAGCTACATTCCAGCCCTTTTTATATTTTAATGTGAGACAAGGTCTCTCTAAGTTACTAAATTGCCCAGGTCAGGTTCACACTTGTAGTGCTCCTGCCTCACTTCCCGAGATGCTGGGATTCAGATTGCAGGTCCAGCATCTAGGATTTTAAGCTCGCTGCTATTTTAAGATGCTTATAATGTCTATAAACTTTTTCAAAAATGATTAAAAGATCTTATGTCACAATTACAACAATCCTATGGAGCAAATATGACTATCCCTAGCTACAAATGAGGAAACTGAGACTTAGGAAAGTTAAGAAACTTGCCCAAAGTCACTCAGCTGAATGGGGGTTGGACCCAGGTCCTTCTGACATGGCAGCCTACCATCTTGAAACAACTGCAACATTGTGAACTGTTTGATCAGGCAAATTCATACCCCTGCACTCAGTCAGTGCCTCTACTTCCGCACCTCAGTAAAATACCATCAGTGTCTTCAAATAATGATCTGTGTTCATAACAGTGTTTACATGGATCTTTATGGGCCAGGATGTGTAGCTGGGGTTTTTGTTCCAGGATGAGCTGTAGAACAAAAAACAGGGGGGCTCACATTGTAGGTGAGACAAGGGAGCCTATCCAGCAGGACTTGTGCTAGAGGAGAGCTGACAGTGAGGTGACCACAGGAGCCTACATCCACATAGGAAGTTCTTCATACTCTCTTGGTGTCAGAAGCACCTGACACCATGGGATGCAGAACCAAGCTGAGATCACATCTGCGTCTCACAGGGACCTCGGCCTTGATTGCCAACCAGGCCCAGTTCTGTGGGCCCAGGTCTTCCTCAGACACAAGAAGTCTCTACCATTTCCCTCACTCCAACCACTTGCTCCTAAATGACTGTTCTTTCATCTGATTATTTTTCTTCTATACACACCTGTCACCCAACTTTTCATTTTTTAAAAAGTTTTAAAAATTTATTACTCCTGAAGCGAGAACCTGAGAATAAGCGGCGATTAACAGAATCATTTGACTGACCTTCAGGAGCCCCGACGGCAGGAGATTGATGAGACGGCTACGGGTTTAAGCAGAAGGTCAACTTCAATAATACGGCTGTTACTTCCAATGGGCCTTACAAACCCACTCAGTCACTGGCCTTCACTTCTCCTTTGAGACAATTTTAAGGCAAAGACACAGCACTGACCACAAGGCCCCTCTTGTGATGCTCTATGTAGTGACAAAGACATGGTGGGGTATTTGATCCAAAACGATTAGGACCTTACATCAAATGTGATTGTTCTCGACCAGAGTTCCCTGCTAGCTGCCTCTCCACTATGTCCATGGCAGTACACCACTGAGGTCTGATGTGAGGTGGCCTGTGTGGGGATACTCACTGGACCAATGACTGGCTTTGTGACCCATCCATGCTGCCTCTTTCTCACATTTAAGACAGGGCCATACAATCCACCCTACCCACCTTCAAGTTCTCCTTTTAACTAGCCCCATTTGAACTTGAAAGAAGGAGTGAAAGAAAAAAAGGTTTTCATTAAAATTGTTTTTCTGCTAGGGGTTTAGCTCAGCGGCACAAGTGCCTGCCTGGCAAGCACAAGGTCATGAGTTCAGTCCCAAAATACAAGAAAATAAAAAAAAAAAGCTTCCTAAAACTGTTTTTCTGGTCACTTATAAGAGTCAATAGCAGATAACTCTTTAACCCAATCAATGCTTAAGAATACACTTCATATTTTCTCCAGAAAGTCACTCAGTAAATAGAAAGTAATAATAACAATAACCAGCACAGGGCCACTGTATCATTCACCTGCATGATCTCAATGTGTCCTCAAAGATGTCTTATGAAATCAGGGTGGTGGAGTGCGTGCCCATCCTACCTAGATTGAAATCCTGGTTCACCCAGTGACTAGCTATGTGAGGTTGGGTAAGTCATACAACCTTGCCCTGCCTCAGTTTCTTAAACACAGGAGGGCAAATGGCACTCAGCGCTCCAGACTGCTGTAAGGATTCACTAAGTGAATGTACATGAATGATGAGTCCAGTCTGGGGACATTACTAGTGCTCAGATATGCTCTGCCAGTTACTATTGTCACGATTCCTGGTGCACAGATGAGAAAACCAAGGCATCTAGCAGTTTGTCGAATGATATGTTTGAGGTCAGCACTGCTCACGGGAAGCATGACGGTTGGAACTAAGCAGTTGAACATCTGAGCCCAAGTTCTTAACCACTTTATTCATTCCTTAACTGGGGTCAGTTTTCAGTGGAGTTCTTTAGCCAGTCTTGGAAATCCATTTAAAATAGACAACTGGCAGGAGAATGGAACTGTAAAAAGGTAGCCCAAAGCCACGAGCAAAATGAAGGGAACCTTGCTTCCCAGCATCTGCAGAATACCAGAAGAGGGGTTCCTCAGAGTGCTGCCAGCCTAGGGGCCACTCCAGTAGAGCTTTTTCAGATGTTTTTTTAAAATTAGGAACTAAACTCTCCACAGAACTCACATCCCTAGCCCTCGTTGAACCTTTTCAAACAATGAATGGACCCATCCATTATGCCCCCGACTGGAAGTAAGATGAGAGATGTGACAGAACATTTTCACCCCTTAAAAAGAAATTAACAAATCACCCACTAGAGGCAGAGAGCACAGCCAGTGTGGTATGCAGTCCCTTTGTTCTAAGAAGACTTTTGCATTTGTAAACTTAGTCCTGGCAAACAAGAAAGAGGTTGTTAGTGAATTTGGGTGATTGAAGATGCTACAGAAAGACACAGTATTTCCCCTAATAATTTTCCCATCGGTGTCTTACAATTCATGATTTACGCCTCTGTATTTAACTGTGTATCTATCCAGTTCTCTTCTTTAAAAACCAAGTCTGCCTAACACAATTAAGAAACTAAACTCCTGCCCTTAGTAATATCTGTACTTCTCAGATGCCTTTTCCATGGATGTGCTCAGGGAGGTATAAAGAAAGAGAGTGAAAGGGTGCTCAGAAACCAAGATTAGAAAAGAGCAAACCAAAGCCAGAATTCAAGATTCTCTCTCATGAAGTCAAATCACTTCTGTTTGCTCGCTCTGTCAAGCGTTTCCAGGTATGATAGATCTTTGGGCTGAGTCTCAGACAAGGGAAAATAACTTGCCCAAGATCCCACAGCACATAAAGGGCAGAGCTGAGATTTGAACACACTTAGCTCCTAATCTTATCACCTCATTCCTGCACCCTCTGCCTCTCCAACTGCCTGCTGTGCCCAGCTACCTACTCCAGAAACTCTCATTTCTCCTCAGGTGTCTCAGTGTCTAAGCCAGAATTTGCACTCAGCCATCGTTTTGCAGGTTATAGGTTTACAAACTTTTCTCCCTCATATGTATTCTTCATCATCCTACCACTTCCAAAGCAGCCATGAGGATAAAATATGTGATTTCATCTCTCTCCATAATTTCTCCTCCAGATGGCAGTGGTCATAGTCAGAAGCAGCAGGGGTTACCCTGAAGTTTAAGGAAAAGCCAAAGTATTGCCCCATAGTTCATCTCCCTGCAGCTACTCTGCCCAAACTTCTAGAGGGAACAGTGCTGTCTATTACAGCAGCAGCGCTCCCCAGGGATGCAAGTGGCAGCCAAGAGCCAAACACCTGAGTCAATCCCTGCTTTGTCCTTTACCAATTCCCTGCATGCACACCAAGCTCAGTGGGGAAATATCTGCTGTAATAAAGAAGCAGTGAACGATACATACAACTGCCATCACAGCCAAAGACCTAAACAGAATCTTCAAGTCAGATGTGACAAAAGCCACCAAGGAAAAGTTGAGCAAAGACACAGGCTTCTCCTCACAGAGGGAAAGCATGGAATTCTCGCTTGCCCATCCTTGCCTTTCTTTCTTGCTGATGGAGATTCCCTCTCATGATAGAGACTGAAAATGCCTCATACTTACTTTCTCAGTCTGTCTTACAGTTAAGATGTCAGTGTATGTCTTAATCATGACCACAGGGGTCTGAAAGGAAGTCTCATAGGCAGCTCCAGAGAAAAGGTTTCATCCCTAATAAAAAGAAACACCCCAGAAATTTTCTTTCCTGCCTGTGTATCTGAGTGTTTGATGCCTGTAAGTAGTCATGTAAGGATGATAAGTGAAAAGTTAAAGAATGAGCCAATATGCAAAGGAATGGGAAGGCACAAAACAGAACCAGGCCTGGGTGACCCAACCCTGCAGCCACCTTGCCTCCAGAGTCCTTGTGTCCTGCTTATCTGTGCTACATAACAAATCACCCCCAACTTTAGAAGCTCAGAACAACAAACACCATCCCACACCTTTAGTTGGTCTGGAATCTACAAGTGGAAGGGGTAAAGGAACCTAGCTCACAGTCACGTACTGGCCACAATCAAGAGAGCTATTGTGACCTCCTGACTCACTCTTGAGACTGGTTGCAGGTCTCAGAAGAGCCACTCCCAAGGCCTCTTACATGGGCCACCCCACAGGTGGATGCAAGATGGTACCTGGTCCTCCCTAGAGGAAGCAACCCAGGTAGGAGAGGAAGAATGCTCAAGATAGAAGACACAGTCTTTATGACCCAGTCTCAGAAGTGACATGCTATGACTTCCTACTGTATTCAGCGGTTCTGCCATAGCACCATTGACATTTGGGTTGGATAATGTTTTTGCCTGTGCATTATAGGAACAGTTCAGCCGCTCCCTGACTTCTGCCCACTAGAGGGCCTAAATGCAACCAAAGGCACTGAAAGTCACCGTTGCCAAATTGTCTGTAGCCAAGAACTACTGGTTTACAGTGAGTCGCCAAATGCAACCCACATTCAAAAGCAGACATGCCAAGAAGCACAGGCGACAGGAGCCTTCTTAAGGGCTGTACATTTGCTCTCCCTTTATAAAATAATCAACCTCTTTAATGCAATGCTTAAGTCACTTCATGTTGACCTACTAGTTATCTGAAGCCAATAGCATTCTAACTGTGCTAGTGACTGATCATTTATTCTACCTACTAACAAAGCTACTACTTTTCCATCTTTTGAGAGTGTTAAGGTTAAAGAAAATCAAGCAAAGCACCATGCTTAACAACAAAGTGACTCAGCAGCAGTGACCTGGTACAGAACCAGTGTCTCCCATTTCAGGCCATAAAATACACACACACACACACACACACACACGCATGCACAAGCACACGCACACGCACACCCACACACACACACACACACAGAGTTCTAAAGAAACTCCTCCTATGTTGTACATGTTCACTGCACAGGCACTAAAGTCAGAATACAATGGACAGCAATTTAAAAAATGGTATTACTTTGCAAACAAAATGGCCATCTTCCACCATCAGGGATACTTGAAGCTTTTAATGAAGGCACATGTTCAGACAAGTGTCACATGCTATGTCTGGTCACACAGTTGAAATGGAGAAGAGTAATATACCATGCTGAAGCCTTAAACACCGGTTGTGTAGCCAGCAGGAAGCCAGCCAGCTGTGCCTGCAGCACCTACTCTCCTATCCGTGCCTGTTTATCACTCCCACCTTGCCTGAGTGTCCTCCAAATTAAACATTCCTTAGGGGCCCAAAAACTTTTGTATTCTTCCTCAAGGTCTACACTTATTCCTCAAGCTTTCAATCTATTGCAATTCAGCACAGCCTTACTGTCACGTCGTAAACCTGAACCATAGGATCCCACTTGAGTTACCAACAACCTGAACTTCATTCTGCCAGTCTGGCAGCCACTGACTGCTCCTAACAGCCTCCCAGGGCCAAAGAACTCCTTTCTACATTATTAGGACTCTTGCTAGGTCTCCAGACCCCAGGCTTTAGACACACGGTCCTCGGAAAAAGCCATGTGTTGATTTTTGTTTAAAAACTAAGGGTCTTTTAATTGGCCTAACCCATCTCTTTCCAGAGCTCCCTCAGGAGATTACAAAGCCTGTAACAGGCATCCAAAACCAATTATCAACTAAGGGGCAGTATCCCAGGAATAACTATGGAGTTCAAGATGAAAGGCTCAAAATGAAAGCTATTTCCAACACAAATATCTCTTAGAATGATAGAAATAAACCTTGGGGGGTAAATAACATTATTGTAAAATGTGTTTTATGACACCATAATGATTAATGGCATTTCACACTCATAAAGTTGACAGGAAGAGGATGTGAAAGACTAACAAAAGTGCAAATACAAATTTCCTTTTAAAATCACCAGTATTTTTCTACAAGAACAAGACATGCACCAACAGGATAAGAGGAATGGCTATCTAAAACATGCAAAATAAATAAGTAATAAGCTTCAGTAGGTATCAACAACACAACCAAGCAAAAGGTAAGTTTCATTTGATGGATTCTTCGAGAGACTCCTGTAGATTCCTCCATCTTTAGGGTCACCAGTCGTTTCTGCTGACCAAGGGTTGTGCCTGGTACCTGCTTGTCAGAAGGGAACATTACCTGAAGCAGGATATCCCAGCTATACATTGCATTGATCCATTTCAGGATATCCACACCCTATATCTCCTTTCTCACCTTTTTGCTTCTCAGAAAAGAACCCTGCCAAGCTTGTCCCCCCTTCTACCCATTTCCTCCAGCCATCAGGGTCATGTCTTTTTTCCTACCATGTCAATTTCTCATTTTCCCCTCTGCTTGATCCTCATAGGAAGCTTTATCCACTCAGAAAATAAGTTCATGCAGCTGTATTTTTTAACTGCTGTTTTATTTTACTTCCTTCTCCCTCTGACTCCCAGGTTGAGCAGTCTCTGTGCATTTTCTCTCCAGATATTTTCTACTTGGAAAGGAATCTGAAATTCAGCACCTTCTTGTGCTCCCAAGAGAGAATGGTCACCGGAGCATCATTAGGAATACATCTCCAGCCAGGGCCTAAGATCTTTTCCCAGTTCTCATCCTGTCTGACTTCCTAGGCACTTGGGCATTGATCACCAGTGCAAGGTGATTTATCTCTGATTTATCTCCCACAGCTCTGATCTTTCCTTCTTCCTCTTCCTGCTTTCAGCTTCATTGATGAGGGTCCTGCAAAGCTCAGTCTTAAGCCATTTGCTTTCCCACTTGCTTCAGCCAATCTGAACTCCCATTTCTCCATCTATAAAATCGAGGTCATAGTATCTATGTTATCAGATTGTCATCAAGTATAACTAGCAGAATCCAAGTAAAATGTAGAGCTTGCATTTTACCCAAAATCAGTGTGGCTTACGGTCATGGTTGCCTCTGTTTCCACTTGATGGCACTAGGATGTCAGCTCCAGGAGGTCAGGGACTGTCCATTGCTATAGGGACCCATTCCTATATCTGTAGCTCATAAAAAAATGCCTATTACATTACTAGGCACTTAATAACTATTGGTCAAACTAACAAAGTGAAAAACAATTAATGAATGAGTCAGTGGAGGTGATTCAAAAATATAGCCCATTATCACTGGTTCCCTTGGAGCCCTTGGTGAAATTCTCTTGATGTGACACTGGAGTCACAGTCTTCCTAAAATTTAGTTCAGTGTCTGTTTCCCTACTGATACTTTTTTGCAGAGTTCTCTTTTTGATTTTGAAACATTTGCATGATATCCTATTACAGTACCCTTACAGTCTCTGG
The DNA here is from genome assembly GCA_004027295.1 of Dolichotis patagonum. Classification (NCBI taxonomy): domain Eukaryota; kingdom Metazoa; phylum Chordata; class Mammalia; order Rodentia; family Caviidae; genus Dolichotis; species Dolichotis patagonum. Next base: position 55,651 of record PVJX010000287.1, on the reverse strand, counting down.
CTTCCCATTTGTTCCTCCTCCCCTATTAGCACTGTTGTTTCTTTAATCTGGGCCATTGTCCCACTGTCTGCAACATTGTGGCCCCTGTATTGTTTCCCTGTCCCACTCTCACTAATGTATTCCACCCAATTGCCAAGAGACTCCCCTGCAATAGGTCCCAGTATCAACCTTTTGTTGAACAGCTGGTTTGCTTTACTTTTTGGAAAAATCCAAAACCCAGAATCTGAAAAAAACTGCCTATTTATAATTCTCTCTCTCGATATCTCTTAATGCCATAATAAATTAACTTCTTTTCACCATTTGCCTCATTTTGGTTTTGTAGTGGAAAAGAGGTCAAGTGCAGCCATACTATGTAAGTGTAGTTAAGATGTGAATGTTAAAGATACTGCTTGAACTTGAACTTGCGCAAATGGCACTGAGTACTGGGTAACAGCCAACGACTGCCATTCATGCTGTCTGCCAAGCAAGGAGCTTAATGCCACACACACCTTTTCCCCAGCTGTGAGAAAACAGAGACTCAGCGAGCTCAATACCATGTCCCCAGACACACAGGAGTAGAACTGGTTTCTCTCCAGTGATCCCAAAGCCTGCACTCTTGACCAGCCTGAACACTGGAGCTGAATTCAGGGCCAGGGTTCCTGGGGGAGGAGCAGACAGACTTAAAGAATAAGTGAGTTAATTAAGAGGAAGAGAGCAGGAAGAAAACAACAAGCATAAGGGAAACATCTGGCCTAGAAGCAGTGTAGGGTAGAAGAGTTAGAGAGAATTCTTTGGAGAACATGAGAAATGAAGACATAAGTGAAGTTGAAGAGAAAATGACTAGAGTAGCTGGAAGAAAATAACCAGGTTCCTGTGACCAGGAAAAAACAAAGGGTTAGCACAGTGCATCGGCAGCAGCAGGCACAGAAAACTAGCAAAGGGGGACATTGCTTCCTGAGAGATGGAGACGAAGGAAGCAAGGATGTGGACCAGGAAAATGTGGGGTTGGAGGAAGAAACAAGTGTTCCCAGGCTTAGGCATCTTGAGAATTCTGGTCTGGTGGGGGTTGTCATGAGGACCTGGCCTCTCCTCTCACCCTCACATACAGGAAAATGCCGTGAGAACACATATAAACCTCCAGGTACCAAGCGGTCCCTCCACAAATACTTCCCTCATTGAAAGAGGCAACTGTTGTGAGTTGCTTTGAGTGACCTGATTATGTCGACCTCAATCACTTTCCAGAACAGAGAGGCTGGGAAGGGATTAGAAGTGAGGATGGCTGTCTGCTCCTCTATGGAAGATGTCAGTTAGAAATAACCAGGTAGCCCACACCTGATGCTCCACTTTCCAAATGTCCCTTCTCCAGAGAAGCTCCAGAAATGTCACCGCCATGACCACCATACCTCCCCAAACAGGTGCAATCTTCTCACCCCACCATCACTTCACAGCACAGCCGTTTTTCAAGTGCAATGCAGGGATCCTAGCTCCCTTTAGGATTTCCAGAACAATCTTATTCCCCTTGTACCTTCTCTAAGCTCTGAATCCCATTATTACAAGTCACCTTAAATTGTCTTCTATCACAGGCACAAATACTTTCTCATGTGGATTTAAATCAAGGACTTTGAATATAGAAATTACATTTTCTCAATCTCTTTCTTATTGCATTTTCTTAGACATGGACCAAAGCTGAGGCTATTTCTATTGTGTGAATGAAGAGATGGATAAATATATAAATGCAATGAGTCAATTTATATATAACACATGAAATCAAATTTGGCAGGTAGAAAGCCAATAGGAGTGCCAGTTATTATTATTATTTTCATAGCCACAGGGCCTTTCCTGGTACATAGTTAATGCTCAGGAAGTGTGGATTGAGTGATGCTTCTGTACCCATTAATACACAGGGAATATCCCTAAAATATATATTACAGCTTATCCATGGAAGGCTTAATTTTTATGAACTTCCATTTCTAAAGTCTTTCTCTGGGAATAAATATTACATACCTATTGCTACAAATTCTTATAAATAGGAAGTAATTCAGAAGCACAATTAGGCCACATGGCAAAGAATGAGAGAGAATAAGCCCAAGCCAGCTGAGTTACCAGCCTCATGCCACTTTCACAATCTCTGCATCCAAACTACGAGCTTTCTGTGGCTAAAGAATTATTGGCCTTTGGAGATTCCTAAAGGGAGTCAGAAATTCACGTGGGCATCTCACAAATCAAACACCAAATCACTGAGCGAATTTTCATGTCTTCCTTTGAGGGTAAGAAAGCAGGAAAAAGTTTGTTTTTTTTTTTTACTTCCCCACTCCCATCACCCCACAAAGATGTATGGGACAGGCAAGAAGGAGCCGCAGCTCTCCCAGACCAAGCATCCCTGTAAGTCAGTGGTGACACACATTGCACTTTTTGAGGGATGGGCTCTACCTCTGAAACAGAACACAGCACAGCCCAGAGCCCCTTCCCTTCCCAGACCCGCTGGCACCAGAAAGCCCCTGGGAAGGGTTCTGAGGAGGCAGTTTTATGAGTGACTGATCACGCTGTGGTCAATCAGAGGCATCCGCTGCTGCATTCAACCCAGCTGGTTCTCCAATTAATGCAAAGCTGTTCAGTTAGAGCCTTGAGAGTTGGGGCTGAGGCAGCCTCAAAGAATATTCTAGAAGGATAAAGGCAAAGTCTCTCCATTCCCCTTCACAAGATGTTTTTGTATGTTTGTTTTCAATTTTTTGAGTTTACCCCAGAAGGAAGAGGATGGTAATAATCTGCCTACCCCCATCACAACCTTGAGAGATGTTTATTGAAGCCAAAACCTCACTTGACGTTTGCCAGTTGCTAAATAAGAGTTGTGTTTCCTGCCAAACACACCCACTCTTTTGCAGTGCTTATAAATAGATTACATATAAATAGATGAGTTAATGCTGTTCATCAGATGAAAAAGATTAAAATAAATAAGTACAAAATTAAGGTTAAATGGGATGCCATTGGAGTATGTGGGAAAAGCATCAGAGGACTATTGAGCTGGAATCCTGGGTACCAGGTATCAGAGAGAAAATCTCTGTCTTACTATCCTGAAAGGCTTGTCAGAAAAGTTAACATGGTCGTTGCCTGTGGTCCACAAATAACATTGCCAGATATAGAGCAAAAAACAGGTAAATGATAGCTTGAAGGGTAGATGGATAGATTAGATAGATAGATAGATGCACACACACAAAGATATCCAGTGAAATTTGAATGCTAAGTAAACACAAATAACATTTTAGTGTAAGTATGTTCTGAACACTGTATGAGATGTGCTTACATGTATCTGAAATTCAATCAACTCAAGTATCCTACACTTGATCATGTAACTCCATCCCTAAAGAATCGCAATCGATCCTGGGAAGACAAAGAGTTAAGTCGATGGGCATACTCACTCACGGGCAGTCCCTCGGAGCAGCAGCAGATCTGTCTGAATTACGCACAAGTTCATGACAGATCCTCTATTCCAACATGGTCAGGGGCCAACACACTTATCAGATCTACAGCTTCAGCATCCTGAGCTGTGGGGACCTGTGATACACCCATCAAAGTGGCAACCCAATCCCATTCCAAAATGAAAACATCAGAGTTGTCAAGAACACACTGAGGCCCAAATGAGCCTTTTCTCTACACCTGGTCTCCTTCGTGTCTAGTCTGTACCCTGGGCCTCTGTAAGCTAAGCTCAGGAAAGGCTCCCGTCTCTGTGAGGCCAGAATTATTTGTCACTTGGCAACCTGCAGAAAACCTCCTAGCTACACAGCCAGTAAATGGAGATGTCAGGATACATATGAAGCCCTGAGCTATCACCAGATGTGCACCATTCTATAACACCGTTCTACATTATTTTTCTTCAATTACTAATGTAAAATGTGTGGAAGACAGGGCTAGGTGCTGGGGACTGAGTGAGGTGATGGTAGGGGAAGAAGATAAAACACAAGGAATCTGAAGATTGTTAAGAAGACAAGACAAATGCATTGAAGTACAGCAAGTAAAAGATTAAAGAGATGTCAAAGTGACTCTGATGTGAATTTAACATGTTAGAATATTTGGGCATCCAATCCTTATTATCAATAATGAATATCATTTTTAAGACACCCTACTTTTTACCAAGCACAAAGCAGGCATTCCACCCTTCACAATAAAAGGAGGAAGGCTTCAGGCTCTGAAGGAGATGCTAAGTAAACGTCCTAGGAGAATCAAACTCATGTTCCTCCCACCCCTCTCCCACAAAGCCAACACTCCATACCACTCTGGCACACAGATACATGTAGTTCTCTCTGAAATATTCTTTTAAATGGAGCTTCTCTCATTCCTCAGCTCATCTCAAAACACAAACCCAATTTTCTTTCATGTGCCCTGCTGGGGATGTAGGACACTCCATAAAGGCCAGTGAACAGTGTACACTCATCCATACATAATCTATGCATCTGGAAGAAAAGGGTCAATGCAAAAAATAAATAAGTGAAGAAGATTCATTACCATAAGGTCATGGAAAGCCAGCATCGCTTGTTTGTTTCCATCCTAGGAATCAGCAAAAAACTGACACTTTGAACTCATATGAGCCTTGAAAGAAGAGGAAGTCATGTCCTTCAGGTTTTGATTTGATGAGCCATTTTATGAGAATCCCATGTGTACATGGGAAAAAGTGACCACAGCAGCCTAGTTTTCTTGCATCCAAATCCTCTGCTGCTCCATGCTCAGAGAGCTAGAGATAAAAGTGTTTACTCAGCCACTTTCTGTCCACTGTTCTCTAGGTCTATCAGGGTTCTTGGCTTACCCGACAAACCATCTTTGGCTATCATAAGCCCACATAATTTTTTAAAATATGGAAAACTGTGGTACTGAAAGAAAGATGGGAGAATCAGGCTCCAGAGAGAACAGGGGTAGAATAGCTCAACAGATCTAGAGAACAGGCTCCAGTAGACCTTCTGGCCAGCTTCCTCTGTAGAGGTACCTCAGCTCCAGTTATAGTTGATACTTCACTTCCTGGGAGAGAAACTTGGATTGCTGTGGCCTGAATCACATAGCCAGTTAAAGGAATAGCAAAATCAGATACTCTTGCCAAAAGAAAAAGGAAGAAAAGAAAGAGAGAATGGATACTTACACAGACAAAAACATGAAGTGGTTACAAAAATACTGTGTAGAGGTTATAGTCTTGGATTTTTGAAAACAGAGTTCTAAGATTCTAACCTTGATTCTGAGTCTTACTAACTGTGCCAACTTGGATGAGTTATTTAACTTTTCTGTGTCTATAAAATAGGAATGATGATACTGTATATCTCATCTAGTGTTGCAACAATTAAGTTTAATACATGTAAACTCTGGCCCTGAAGCAAGGCCAGCAATTGCTATAGCTGCTGGTTTCAAACAGGAGCCTAAAGAGAATTATTTCTGTGGTCTGTTGGCCATTTCAGAACTTTGGAAATGTAATGGTCAGTTCATCAGAAAGAAATAGCTTACTAAAGGATAAATTTTAGAAGCAACGACTCCCCTCCCTGGTGAGCAGCTGTGAGCGTAGCAGGCTTCAGCAGCCCAAAGAGGGAAACACCGGTGTCTCCTGAGACCCAAGCCATGCTGGGACCTGGGACGCCAGGAAACCAAGCAACTACTCCCCTTCCTGGTGAAGATATGGACAACTATTTAGAAGAAAACAAGAGACAATATGATAGATGGTGACGATCTCTGCTTGTCTAGCTTTGAAATTTATGCTTTCTTATGTCCCGTTTTGTTGTGTTTAATTTTATCCCCTTTAAAATAAAAAAAAAAATACATTTAATCTGTTCGGAATATTGTCTGCTATGTGGCTATCATTTTTATCATTGATATATGTTATCATCACTGCCCACCATGATCTGGGACTGCATTACTGCAGCATAACCTGTCCTACCCTGACTGTGGTGCTTGACTTCCATAACACTCTAGTTCATTTCAGTGAACACATATTAACCACCTAGATATGCCAGATTCTGGGGCAGACACTGAGTACAGAGCAAACAGTCCTGGCCAAGTTTAAAATGTAATAAAAGTGTAGTGTTACAGTCAAACATGGCTTTTAATGCATTCAATCCAACATCCAAAATAAGCCCAGAAACAGATGTCCAAGAGACACAGTTCCTATAAAGTTCTTGGGTTTTACTGGTATCTGTCGTGCAAATTTACTCCTGACAATGTAAACATCTAGAAGCACCTATGCCTCCCTTCTGTGAAGCAGCATTTATACTACATATGTGCTTAATAAATGTGCATACTAAATGTTTAATGATAAGAACCTAAACAACTCCTCTCGCTACAGTAATATAACAACTAATAGGCCACTGGCGGACTAAACAGTAAAATCAAGCACAGAATTGAGTCAACTAAATCCATAGGTATCATTACCAAGAAGGGTATAAAATATTCTATACCAAAACCAATGCACAAACACTGCCGAAAGTCACAGCCAAATATACAGATTGAACACAAAGAACAGCTGCAGTGAAAATTTTATGCTTTTTATTACAACAACTACTCTGAGGACCAGATTTCTAAATTCATTCACTGATTTCCTCATTTGTCAGCATGGATCACCACAGCTGACCACAGACCCAGACTGACTAATGAGACTTATGCTAACAAAAATATTCACTAAACTCATAGTTTCTGGTGTAAGATAAAATATATTCATGTCACAATGCCAGAAGTCTGTGTCTTGTGCATGGGCATTATTGCCTAAGCAACTGTGACATAAAAGACACACAGAAGTAATTAGATGGGCCTTCTAAGGTTGCAGAATTCTCCCTACAGCAGTAATTTGCTGAATAAAGCTTCTTCAGGGGATTGAAATGGTTAATACGTGGCTCAGCCTTGCTGGGGCTAAAGGGCAAATACACTGTGTGAAGTCTGATTGTTGGGAGCTACAGTCTGGTCCTCCTTCTCCAACTAAGTCGAAGTAGAACTCACATTTAAATGATAATGTGGACATAGATTGTTTTCCAACCAAACCTCTATGGCTCACAGAATGACAAACTAAGGGCTGATTAGTCCCATCCCTGACACAGAAATTATTCTGGTATTGGGGACAATCACAAGAATGACCACTAACTAGGCTATTTGTATCCTTTAGAAAGAAATCCATCTTATTTAAAATATAAATAGTGTCACTGAAACCAAAGTCCAGGCTAGAAAACACCATGTGGATTTTTGTTTCTTATGTGCAAATTAAACATTTCCATATCTGTTATTTAAGCTTTTACTTAATTCATCATTTCCAATCTGATGAGGGTCCCATGAGTGGGAGCCTTCTAAAGGTCAGGCCTGATTAGGTGGGAGCAATGTGAAACACACATGAGGCTCCAACCCTTCTGCCTTCATTATCTGCTCTCAGCTTCCTCTATAGGAGCAGTTTGCATTCATTATTTGTGTCTTCCTCAAATTTTCATACCATTGTTCAATTTGGCACATTTTGATATATAGGACCTCATTACCTAGAAATAAGGTAAAAGCCACCTTACAAGTGCTATTACAGTTCATTTTTTTCTTGCTTTAGGCTGTAGAATTTTTCCAAACTATAGCATTTTTTTCATAAGTTAAAAATTTATACAATATACACATATTGACATTTTATGTGCCCATGTGATAAGCATTATATAAACATATATCAAAATATAAGACTAAATAAAATAACTGTGTATAAATACCCATTTACATAACTACAGATGGGTAATATCAGTTTTAAGCTAGCTAAATTTATTTACCTTTGGCACCTGACACTAAATGGGCATCTGCAATCAACTTGTAATTAAAGGCACCCATCGACTTATAGGTGACCCAAAATGTCTACCTAATATTCATCTCCTTCCTTCTTCTTATTAATAAAGCCCCAATTTTGTTTGTATTACCAGCATACTCTGTTGATGTATTGTTTCACAGCCTCCCTTGCAGCTAAATATGGAGAGCCAACTTCTGTTCAATGAAATGCATGGAAAAGTCATTGATTGGAATGGCCTAGAAATACTTAAAAGATGACAAAAGATCACCTCTTTTTTGGTTCCACTTTCTGTCTGAAACATAAAAACAGTGCTTGGAGATTCAGCAACTGCCATTTATTTTCCAGATGAAAGCTCATATAGTACAAATGGAAGAAGAGAAAGAAAAGATCTAGCTCCCTAATAGAAGCCACTATACCAGTATTACCATTGTAGAAATTTTCTGATTATTTATGTCAAAATGTTATTTACATCAAAATGTGTTATCTAATACAGTATGTATAAAGAGTATCCTATTAAAAGTAAAAGTAATGGGCTGAGGATTTAGCTCAGTGGCTTAAGCACCTGCCTGGCAAGTGCAAGGTCGAGAGTTCGATCCCTGGTACCATTAAAAAAAAAAAATTAGAAAAAAAATCAGAAAAGTAAAAGTAATATGTAAGAGCCCACTAACAGTGAATACATTTCAATTCAGGTTTTACCTGAAAAACAGTGGGTTTTTTTTTTTTAAATCTTCATCTTAAAAAAAAAAGACAGGATCTTTCAGATGCCAAAAATGGGAAAGCTTTTATCTGACAAAACCCTCCAAGTCCAGGGTTAATGATGTTCCTGTTGATGAGAACTAACTCTAGCTGTTCAGTAAATAATAACACCAGCAGACACTTACAGATTTTCCTCTCTAAAATTTGTAGCAAATTGAAAAGAACTCCATGAGGCAGGTTAAATTACTGAAACTATTTTATTGACAGAGAAACTGAGTCATCAAATCATTAAATAGCCCAGGGTCCCATTTAGTGAATACCAATATCAGTTAAGAGAGAATTTAGTCAACTGTTAAGGCCACCAGAGAAGATTATTTTAGGATCTGCATTAAAAATGCACGCCCACTCCTACTGAAAAAAAAATCCAGAAAGAAAAGAGAAAGTGCATGTGCCTGTGTTTTACAACAAAGAGTCCTGAGTTTTTCACTTATTGTTATTAGTATTTTTATTATTATTACTACTATCATTAACTTTATTGATACCATTTAGATATACATAATGATCACTTTCATTATAAGGAATTTGTACCTCCCAAATGCAAAGATCCTCTCTGTCTGAACTTCTCTTTTGCCCCCTCTCACCCCCTAATCCAGCACAGTGCTGGCACCAGATGGGTACCCCAGCAATATTTGCTGAAGAAGTGGTCACGGTCTAGCCTTGTGCCACAGGACACCATGCTCCTGAAATCATTTGCTTCCAGTGCTTCTATTTCTGCATGGAGATAGCCACTTCCTAACCTCTGCACTCCCGCCCCAGGCCAGTCCTGGCCCAGCAGACACTGCATTCTCAGGAGGCCCTGGCTGCCATGGATTCATGCCACTTGGCAGCATCCATTTTCCTTCTGAATCATTTTTCAGTATGAACAAGGAAATGGCTTGATGCTAGAATAATAATTGATGGTTATGATATCTGATAAATAAAAGGCTTCATTTCATGGTGCTGTAGCTATTTACAACATACCACTTACCAAAAAACATCGAAAATGTCCCATGTAGCGTCCTTTCTGGGATACTCTGTTCCTAGAGGAGACCTGCGCACCCACAGAGCCTGCTGGGCAGCTGTGGAGTGAGTTGACGTGGTGATGCCTGCTGTCCCCTTGCAGGCTGTGGTTATGAATGGACAGTGTCCAGCCATCTCCTCTCTGCCTCTGCCCTGCAGGCCACAGTGGCGACTTGTCTTATACTAGGGCACTTTGACAGGGTGTTTGATGGAGGTGGCCCTGAGGTACAGAACTGGTTTTACTAAATTAAAATGCTGTAGCTTTGCTGAAGATCTTTCATCCCACCACTGCTGAAGGCCTCGCAGACTCTCACCTAGAGCAGGTAGATGAAGCGAGCTTCCTACAGCCACTTAGCAAGTCCAAGGCCAGGCAAAGTCTTCCATAATCAAGTACAGCGGTCATGAGACCTTTCTTTATGCCATTTGTCACACACACACGCACACAATTTTTCTCAAATGGAAGTCAGGAATTATCCCCTGAAAGGGGTTTCTGGGAAAGCAATGGGTTGAAGAATAAAGTTAGGGGAAGACAAATGAATGGCAGCCTGGGGACACAGCTTCAAGATCTGATTTCAGGGTCACTAAATGAAAGGAAAAGCATTTTAATGAACATGCATTCCTATTGCCAGTCTACTTTAGAAGTCATGGTATAGCAAAGCAAGAGACTTCTAGGTCAAGACTCAGATAAAGGAGAAGGGTAACATCAAAGAAAAGAAAGCATTCCTCCCCTGACACAAATGCCCAGGGTCCCTATGTGGAACCCCTGTCACCCTTCCAAGTCATCCTCCCTCAGCCTCCATCTCTCAAAGCAGGACATCTAGAAATGTCAGCTAGACAGGAATGCCTTAAATCTTACAGAGAATAGGCACTTTATCTCCAAGATTGATGTTATTTTTGAACAAAAGGGAGGGGCAGATGACAGAGATGAGGTTATTTACAGAAATTAGTTGCAGAGGAAAAAAACCATGTGAGTCTAAATGGAGAGATTATCAACACATAAAGATGTGTCAGAGCCTAATAAGAAAGACAGGATGCACGCACCAGATCTGAATAGAACCATTAGCGGCATGGGAGAGAGGCTGTTTACCGTACTAAAGCTACCTTTACTGGTTGTGTAAAAACAAAAAAAGGATTGTATTGGGGCCATCACACTCTCATCTTTTCAATTACAGAGATAGAACAATCTCAGATTCCGAAGCTAACTACAAATCAAAATTGTGTTATGTTATCTGCTGAGACACAAATGGAAAATAAATACTGTTAACTGTCACTTTCCATTAGGTAACAGAAATTCAATTACATTTCAAACAAGCCTCCATGTCAACAGAATAAATCTGTTTCATAAATGAGCAGGTAACCATTTTTGATTCCAACTTCCCAAAGGGAAAAAAATCAATTTTAATCACAATTCTTCAATTTTTTTCCATGTGAATGTTTTGGAGTCGAGTACATCATCTGGTCTAATAAACTGTGTTGTACAGAAGGAGGGGGAAAAAAGCTTGAAATTGGTTGTTTTTCCTTTCTGGTGCCTTTTAAACCAGAGGCTTTGTATGTCTAGCTTAATGAAACCCTGTGCTGTTCAAATGTTCTCACTTCCAAAACAAATTCCAGAAAGGTGGGGTGCACAAAGGAAATTCTTTCTGCCTTGGGGTTAGCCCCAGTAAGAAATATATGTGAGGACTATCAATCCATTTTAGTGACAGATCTTTAGTACAAGCCTCATCACAACTCCCCGGAAATGTAAGGGGAATCTGAAAAGACAAGTTTCTGTTCTGGAAGATTCAGTCAACCAAAGGACAGGCTGACAAATCCAGGATGACTGGAAGAACTTAGAGGAAATTGTTCACTCAGTACAAGGCTATTTTGATCTAATAAATCCTTACTGATTGCCTCTTCTGTTGCCATGGTGCAGCCTTTTGGAGGGGGAGCCTGCTGCACTTGGTTTGACTTTTACTGCAAGCGAATGGATACATATTTTCAAGAAAATGCCCCCAAACTTATTATAACTTGCTAAAAGACTCCTGTAATTGGTAAGCATGGAGTATGCCTGATATCTATCGCTTAGAGTCTCCACAATGAACTGGGAGTTCCAGTGAGTACTTTGCAAGAACTGTTTCATTTAATTCTTACCAGCAATCCTGTGAGGTAGATCTTAGTGTCGCCTCAAGGAGAGAATGGAGTCACCAGGAGGTTAAGCCATTTACCCAAGGTGCACAGCATGTGTAGAGCTGAGCTGGATTCAAACCCAGAGGGGTGGCTTGAATCTGCTGATAAACACCTTTCCACCAAATTCAACCCTTCTGTGTACAGCAATGTTTTTAGCGCTCTATGTGATAACCACATGATTCATCACCAAATGAGAACACTTTGGAGAATGACAGTTGGTCTTATTAATAATTGTACCAAAATAACAAAATCAAATTGAAAATGTCCTTAGCAAATAGGGACACATAGTTCCTTTAATGATAAGGAAGGTGTATACAGTTATTAAGATAGTTCAAGTGATAAAAGGAGACCCAAGGAAAAGTCATGGGTTATGGCCTGGTAAGAAAGGAAAGTGAGGGCTAGAAAGCTGACTCATTCACCTAAGAAAGTAGTGGTAAGCATGCGACCTGTGTCAAATATGGTGTCAGTTGCTAAGATTATGACTGAGAATAAGTCAAAACCCCTGCCCACTTGAAGCTTAAAGTTTTGTTGTGAGAATCAAAATGAACTAAATGAGAGAATACAAAAAACACAATTGTTTGAGGGCACTGCCAAATGCAATGCATGTATGCCAAGCCATCACTGAGATGTGGGCTATACAGTGGAAACACCTTGACCTGGGGAGTGAAATAGACCTAGATTCTAATTCGGCTTTTCCTATTCTCTGTGTGAACTTGAGCACATTAGTTAACCACTCAGCCTCCAGTTCTCAACCCATACAATGTAAATAGTCATGTTTTCATTGCAACATGGTAGTGGGAATTATAGGTGATGCATGTTGAGCATGACATCTGCTACTGCTCATGACATCTCCTTACTGAGACGTCTGCTCCTCCCACCTAAGGTAGACTAACAATACAAAGGACATACTGGATGTTAAGGGTACTTAGCTGCCTGCATGTGTACAAAAGCTGAAGGATATGCCCTCATCCTATGGAAGAAATTTGAACAATGCCAAAAACAAAGGATGCAGGGAGTGATCAGAACCCTAAGAGAAGAGAATCAATAGAAGCAGATGGCTAAGAAAGACATGAAGTCAGTATGCCCACTGAGGCCTAGACTGGTCACAGATTTACTCCAAGACCTTGGACAGAGCTGCATATCCAGCAAACTGGTCCCTTCATCTGTAATTTTTTAGCAATGGTAAAGGCCAGAGGACTGCAAACTAATGATAAAAAGCTTGACTACAAGTATTTTACACTTTACAAACTGCACCACTGCAACTACTCGGCTTTGTTACTGTAATTACAGAAGCAGTCAGAGACAATACATTTTAAAAAATGAATACAGCACGTAGTATTAAAACTCTACAAAGTAGGCAATGGGCAAGATTTGACCTTCAGCTTACCAATCTTTGATCTAGACTTTCCACGAAGTAATGAGAGGAAGAGAAAAATAAGAAAGCTAAACATTGGCCACAGAATATGGAAGACAAAAGAGGCTTTACAAAAGCAATGTGCTTCTTGTTTGTGTTTTAAGGAAAATATTGCCATTATCATTAAACATGCCTTTATGGGATCCATGGCACAGAAAAAAACTTAATCACTTACATAAGTATTTGTGTCAACATCATTCAAGCAGGAATTATGAGACTATGCAATTGTGAAGCAAAACTGCAGAGCTCCGTGGAGCTAAATCTTCCAAAATTTGGGCAGATAAGAATAAAAATTTAATCAATATCCCAATGAAGTTCTGATGATTGGGAGACTCATGTAAACCTCCAGCATATCAAGTCAAAGTCAACCTTTCAGGTTGTTTCTAGCCATTTTCCCCATCTGAAAATGTTCACCAATACAATTTTTATGAAATTCAGGGTTGGGAGAGGATTACTGGACTCTGATTCAGCTGCATTTGTGGTATAGAATGCTTTCCAAAAGTCCTCTGTGCTAAAGGCTTGATCCCCACATCATAGAACAATTAAGAGGTGATAAGAACCTTAAGAGATGGGACCTACGGAAGGCTTTAGCTCTTCAGGAGTGTGGCCTTGAAGAGAGTAGTGAGAATTTGGTCTCCTCTGCCTCTTTATTTCTTTGTCCTGCACTCTCCATTATAATGGGTTACCTCAACACAGGCCCCAAAGCAACAGGGCCAACTGATCATGGACTGAAACCCTGAGATGGAATAAGCCTTTCTTCTTTTTAATGTGGTCACCAGGAGGTGGTATTTTGTTATAGCATGAGTCTGAATAACACAATTTCAGTACATGTCATCAACAGTTGCGTGTCATACAACATTTGCTTAGTCCCCTGGAAAGGTAAGACAAAATAAGTCCTGTAGTTAAAAAAGATACTCAAGGGATAAAAACTTTTGAAAAGAGAGACATGTACAAAAGTTTTCCCTGTAAGTACAAAAATTATTGTGGAAAAAAATGTTATAAAGAAGGGAAAGAAAACCAGAGCAACAGAGCAGTAGAATTTAAGATATGGATTGAGGTTCTCTGAATTCCAACTATATTTTATCATTATTACCTCAGCAAAATCAACATCTACCTGAGTGTTTAATAAACCCAGTTAATGAGTGTGTGGATAGATGATAGGTGGATGGATGGACAGATGGACAGACAGACAGATGGACGGATGGTCGAAGAGTAAGTGAAGTTCTCAGTAGCACTGCTTTGAGCAATGGTTAGTACTTTCAAACTAATAATAGAAAAAAGAAAAGAAGAAAACAATCACCAGGATTTAGTGATCACTAACACTAAAAAGGTGAGAATAAATCAAACTTTAGGGAGTGGGAGGCCAGCAAATACTTCAAGGAGGGATGCTCTTAGGAATAACTGGGGAAGTCAATAAGCCTCAAGACAAAGAGTTCAGTGGTCAAGGTAGCAAAGAGCAAGGCACTAAGTTGAAACAGTGGCTGTAGCCTTGAAGAATATGTTCCCAATATCTTCACATTAAAAGATTTCATGTAAAAAATAAAAAGAAAGTTTACAACGGAGAAGTTCCCGTGGCTTTAAGTATTAGCATCCAGAAAGTTAATAGTGGCTTTATCTAGAGAAGGCATTGGAGTTGACCCCCAGGGCTGGTAGCCCTGCTAAGACTGATGTGTAATAATCACATAACTGATCAGCAACAGTCTTCTACCAAAAGGTTCTCCACTTTAACCATCATCCCGAATAGAAAGGTAACAATAATGCTCACCTGACTATCTTTGGTCAAGCATACTGATAAAATCAGTACTCACACTAACTGCAGCACATCTGATTTATTAGTTTAGTAGTCCACTGAAAAAGAAATGAAGTTAGCTAGATTTTGGTTTTGTGTATGTGCCTTTAGTGATCATTTTTTATCCTCTATTTTCAATATCTGCTTACTTCTCCAGAATTTTATTAGAATTTTTCTGAAGATTAATAAAGTATTCACTGATTTGTAGGGTTTTAAAAATGGATTTAGTTCCTCTTCTGTAAAAAGGAAGGCATTTATAAGTTTCCAATCCACTAGTCTGGTTCACTTTCCACAGGCCATGCCTGGAATCACCAGCGGTGACCCTGTACACCCAACATACTATTGTGCAGTCAGTACCTACAGGCTTCATAGCAAGGCTTTCACCAAATCACTCTGTCCAGACCCCAAGAGAGCTGCTACCAAATGACACTTAAAATGCACTTTTCCTGCACTGATATTAATTTTCTACAATAAGTATCTATTACTTTTGCAAAAAGGAAATCACGTTTTTCTTTTCTTTTTTTTACCTTAAAGAGAAAAGAAGATAAAAACAATGAAATCAAGGTTCAAAACAGGTTAGTGAAACAGTTACGATAGTTGATACACTGCATATTGTTGTCTTTGTAGTAGTTATTCAGAGTACAGTACATAGGATTGATATCTTGTCTAAACAATATTAGAACAAAACATTCTTTTTAAGGAACCAATAGAGGGGCCAGGGGTTTAGCTCAGCGGCATAAGTGCCTGCTTGGCAAACGCGAGGTTGTGAGTTCGATCCCCAGCACCAAAAAAAAAAAAAAAAAAAAAGACTCATGAAATAACTGTACTTGCTACTTAATATAATGGTTATCTTGAAAAATATGTACTAAGGAACCAATAGAAGCCAGCTGTATAGTTATCTTAACTATCATGTGTGTGTATGTATATATATATATAATATATAATATATAATATATATGTATATGTATATATATATTTTTCTCTTTCTTTCTTTTCCCTTTCTCCATCACAGTTTGTCTTTTCTTTTGAATAGTTTCTTCCCAATTCACAATGTTTATTGCACATTTCAGATCCTAGTTTTGTTCAGTTTTTCACACTAGTGAGCATACAATTTTTATAGATATGTGTCTGAAGATTTTCACTTATGAGTATGGTCTTGAGTTTCATCCATTTACTTAATAAAAGCCTCAAGTTTATCCTTCTTTATGGCTTGATAGCACTCCATTACATTAAAAAAATCAACATCTTTTTATCCATTCTTCAGTTGATTAGCACCTGGGTTTTTCCAAGATTTAGCTATTACAAATTGTGTTGCTATAAACATGGGCACACATACATTGCTGTGGTATGATGTTTTTAACTCTTCTGGGAAAATACCCAGAAGGGTAATAGCTGGGTCAAATGGGACTGCTATCCTAGTTTTTTGAGGAATCTCCACACTGATTTCCACAGCAGTTGCACCAGTCTACCCTATTAGTACATGTTTGCACACATAACAATTACATTCTTCATGGGGATTTGATACCTTGCACGGCACACTTTAATTCTCTTTTTTCAAAAGTATGAGTGTGAACTACACAACATCAAAGGCAAATGACACATGCCTGGCATTGTATGAGGCACTCCGAGGAATTTAAGGCAATTGTTACAGCCTTCCTTGGCCTCAGGAAGCTTTACTCATTTCAAAATAATCAGATGTCATGAAGAAGCTGAAAACCATCCTGTCTGGCTACTACAACTAAGAACTAAGAAATCTAAGAGTCTTTGTAAAGCACATAAAAGATGAAAAAGCAGCTATGTATTTATAAAGGCATTTTCTCTCAGGAACTTGCCTATGTAAGAAGAAAAGGAAGTCTTGGTTTAGTGGTAGCAGAGGAAACGATTCCCAAGAGGAAGTGTGCTTGAGCCATTAGTGCTAGCAAATCCCATGCTGGCTGACTCTTGATCCTACCCCCATGTCTCATGCCTGGCTCCTCTGCTAGCCTGCCTTCTGTCTCTTAAGGATTCCACAGCATCAATATTCCTTTCCTCATCCTTTGGAGAATGGGTAGGGACAAATACACTGGTTCCAGAGTTGATGCCCAAAGTCTGTCTGCCCGCATTTGCAGGGAACAAAACTGTGCCCTAGAGAAATCAAGAAGAAAGAAGTTGGGTAAACAGCTCGGTGTGGAGGCAGCAGCCAGCCATGCCCCTGCGCACATGCCAGCAGCCCTCTGCTTCTGCCCCAGGTAGCCAGCAAAGGCTGGGGAAAACAGCAGCCAGCCCTGCACCAGCGCACCCAGTGGCCACCATTGGATACCAGTAGCCAGCACTGGCCAGGAGAACCAAACAGTCATGCTCTGGAGAAATTGTAGCCAACACAGAAAGTGGCTGGGATCCCACTGCCCTCTTGTTTGGAAGAACCCAAGAAAATATTAAGAAGAAGAAGCAAAAGAAAGTCCCTGGACTCCAACCCAAGCAGAGCAAGTCCAGAAGATGAAAACATGGAAGAGATCAGGAGTCGCACACCTGAAGTTTCTGAAGTGATGGCAACAAAAGTAAAGAGACAACTTCATGAGGCTATAAAAGAAATTAGAACAGAAATATTTTCTGAAGTAAAAGAAGAAATGAAAAACATAATAAAAGAGTTACTAAGTATCTCTAAAGAAGACATAAAAATAAAGAAGCATGGGAAAATTAAGGAAACCATGAATGAACAATGTAAGAGAGATTTAGAATGCATGAAACAGATTCAAAGAGATATCCAGAAAATTAAAAACTTCATTGAAAATTAGCAAAACTGCCTGAAAGAAACTGAAGACAGACTTTCAGACCTTGATGACAGGTGTGCAGCTTCTGATCATGAAAGGAAAGATCTCTTAAAAACAACAAGGAACTAGGAAATCACTCAATGGCTGCAAGACAATGCAAACCAAATAAACTTAAAAATAATAGGTGTCTTTACCCTTGTGAGTTTGGTTTATTTTGCTTAAGAGAATGGTCTCAAGTCATGTCCATTTATTTATAAATATCTCAATGTGATCATTCTTTATAGCTGAGTAGTACTCCACTGTATAAAAATGCCACAACTTTTTTATCCATTCCTCAGTTGATGGGCACTTAGGTTGTTTCCAGGATCTGGCTATTACAAATTCTGCTGCTATAAACATGGGTGCACATATATCAGTCTCCCTAGTATGACAGTTGATAAGAGTATATAAGACTTTATGGTAAGCAAGAGTCCCCATCTCATAGCTTTGAAGCCTTTCAATGTTTTCAATCATCAGTTGGAATGGTTTTATTCTGTTTTGTTTGACTATATCATGTGTGATGATATGAACAGCTGTTTTGAAGAAAACAAAACATTATGACAGCTATTGCTGATTTAATATCATCCTTCTTAGTAGTCCTACCATGCTTTTTTTGTTCTACTACCATTGGTTCTATCTATCACATTGTGTCTTATTGGGATTTGAATATGTGTGATAGTTTAAACAAAATTCTTCTATCGAAAATGAGATATTATAGTACCCAATGATCATTTTCTGTTATTCATTTCAGAAAGCCCTATAATTCTTTCACTCTATGCATGGCTTTATACTATTTTGTTATGTTTGATACTGTTGTATTTGAAACTATGCTCAACTATAGCAGAGTAAGTGATATGGTGATAGCTACTGTTGATGTCCAGTTGTCTTAACATAAAGTACTGTGTTGCCTATGTTGTCCTGTTCTGATCTGTTTTGTACTGCCCTCTTTTGTTTTATTCTGTTTAAAATAAAAATTTTTTTAAAAAAAGAATAGGTGTCAGTGAAAAAGCAGAGGGTCAACACAAATGACACTAAAATCCTGTTTACAGAAGTAATAGCAGAAAGCTTCCCAAACATGGGGAAAGGACATGATATACAGATAAGTGAGACACATAGAACTCCAGCTAGCCATAACCAAAATAAATCTACACCCAGACATATAATAATCAAGATTCCAGAAATTCAACACAAGAACACAAATAAAAGCTGTTAGGGAAAAGAAACAGATCACCTATAAAGGAAAAACCCATCAGAATCACGACAGACTTCCCAACACAAACCATCAAGTCAAGAAGAGCTTGGAGTGAAGTATTTCAAGTCCTGAAGGAAAACAACTTCCAAGCCAGATTGATGTACCCTGCAAAAATATCTTTCAAAATTAATGGAGAAACAAGATACTTCCATGACAAAGAACAACTGAAGGAATTTATGACCACCAAACCAACCTCACATAGAATACTGAAGGACATTCTAGTGAGAGATTAAAAAAGACCACAGGGAACAGTGGCAGAGGGGGGGTCACAGAGCAGGGCAGACAACTGAATGGAGGGGAAAAGTAGGCAACCAATGGCAGGAAAACAGAATGGCAGAGATGAACCCGTACATGTTGGCCAGAACCATTAATGTAGATGGCCTCAATTCACCATAAAAAGAAACAGGCAGAGTTGATCAGGAGACAAAATCCATCAATATGCTTTATTCAAGGAACACATTTAACTCAAAAGGAAGTTCATAGACTAAAAGTCAAAGGAGAGAAAACAATGCCCTATGTGACAGAGAATCAGAAAACAAAAAGTAGGGTGGCTTGCCCATCAACTACAGAATGGATAAGAAAGATATGGCATTTTTATACAATGGAAAGCTACTCAGCTATAAAGAAAGATAATATCTTATAGGTAAAAGAATACAACTTGAGATCATGCTCATGGATGAAATGGCTCAGAGTCACATGAGTGAACATTGTGTTCTCTCCCTAATATAAAACACTAAGGGAGTTAGTGGAATCCAAAATGAACAACAGATGTCATGAAGATGAAAGGGGAGGAGATGTCTAGAGGGGAAATGTAGTGGCCATTGTTAATCTATATCCTATTTTAAAACCCTGTATTGTTTTCATTGTTCTGTTTTGTTTGGTTTTATTGTTTTGTTTTGTTTGATTTTACCATATTTAATGGCATGGACAGCTATTTCAAAAATAACAAAATGTAATATAGTAGCCATTATTGATTTCCAATTATCTTTTTTTTCAGCCCTGTATTGCTTTACTTGTTTTCTTTTGATTTTATTTTGTCTGATGCTATAAGCAGTTACTTTGAAGATAACAAGATACATTATGGTAGCCACTGTTGTATTCCTACTGTCTTGTTTTGAAGTCATGTATTGCTTTCATTGTTTTGGTTTTGATTGGTTTTATTCTGTTCTGTTTTTATTTTATTGAGCCTGATGGGATAAGAAGTTATTTTGAAGACAGCAAGAGGCATAATGGTAGCCATTGTTGGTTTCCTTCTATCTTGTTTTGAAGTCTTGTTTCGCACTCGTTGTCTTGTTTTATCTCTGTTTTGTTTTATTTCTTTTGGTTTTATTCTCTTCAAAATAAAAAAAGAAGAAGAAAGTTTGGAGATCATGTCTTCTCCAAGGCACATTCAAATCAGGTTAAATTTTATTTAAATTGCTGGTTTGGGTTCATATTTTCTTTCCTCTTTTTTTAACAACAGCAAATATTTTTGATATACACAATGTGGAGGAATTCATTATACTTTTGCCAAAGTGGGCAGATTGCGATTCATTTGCCTAGTGTCTGGCTCAAAAAAAAAAAAACCTCATCACATTATAGAATTAAATGATGCTGGACAGAAAGAACCACAGCTTTCTGTCCTGAAGACGTGAAGTTCGTTGGAGGTGTCACGAGGGTCAAGGGCAAGAGAGAAAGAGAGGAAGGGTAATGGGCCTCCCACCTCACTATAAATAGGCCTGTTTGAAGTGCAATATAAAACTTCATTTGAAATAAAAGAGGGGAAGATTTCCTACTGCTTAAAAAATTGTAAACTGCTGACTCTCATTTTACTTCCTCACATCACAGATTAAAAAAAAAATCCTGAGCTCCAGAAGATGGGCAGCTTACCCACAATCATCAAGTTAGTTAGTAATGGGATGAGGGCAAATCTCAAAGGGAGCTGGTACAAAAGGGGGAAATGCCACAGTTCTAAAGGTGATTGTTTTTCATCTGTGTGCATAAGATGATAGAAAAGAGAAAAACATTTAGTTGAGCTAAGGAGTTACATATTTTAAGAAGACAAAGCTTAGTAGTCCTGGCTTTTTGCATTCATTCAACAAATGCTATTGAGCACCTTCTGTGTGCCAGATGAAACACAGCTCTAAATAAGAACAAAGAGGACAGAAGATGAGTCCTCATCCTTGCAGCTCATTCTGTAGTGAGGACAGTGGGCTGACAAGTAATACATAGGCAAAGGAATCAGAAATACCATGCCAGACATCATGAGAGAAATAAATGAAAGAAATTCTACCAACTGATTGAAAAATTTACTTTAGAAAAGTATTTGAGGAGCTGGGGATATAGCTCAGTGGCATAAGCATCTGCTTGGCAAGTGAATCCTGAGTTTGATGTCTGCTACCAGAAAAAGAAGAGTATTTGATAATGGGCATTGTGTCTCACGCCTAAGATTTCACCTCAGGAGCCTGAGGCAGGAGGATTGCCATGAGTTTGAGGCCAGCCTAGGCAATATAGTGAGCTCATGACCAGCCCGAACTAGATAGTGAGGTCCTGTCTCAAAAGTGACAAAACCAACAACAACAACAAAATAGAATTTGAATTTAAGCAGAAAGGGCAGAATGAGTCTGTAAAGCAAAATAGTAGGGGAGAATTCCATGTAAAAAAAGAATACCATATACACACCACAGAAATGATGAAAATTCAGTCCTGTTCCCAAAACAGGACAAGAGATAATGGAGCTGTGGCCTGGTGCAAAGATTGACCAAGATGCTACTACAAAGGCACATAGAAACCAGATCACATATTCCCATGTGGACAGTAAAGCTTGGATTCTTTTTTTCCTTTGTGAGATAAGGTTTCACTATGTGGTTCATACTGGCCTTGAACTGACTTTGTAGCCCAGACTAGCTTCAAATTTGCAGCCATCCTCCTTCCTGAGCCTCCCGAGTGCTGGGATGACAGGCATGTGCCACCATGCCAGGCTTTGGCTTTATTTTATGAGCAAGAAATCTGAAGAGCTCAAGGGTTTTTATTATGAGAGTCACATAATCTGATTACATTTGAAGAATACCTTGGCTGATGTGTGACAAATTGTTTCGGGGGGATGTGGAGTACAGGCAAAGAAGACCAATATTGAGAAGCTACTGTATTTGTCAAGGTTAAAGATAGTGGGGGAGAGAGGGTGATGCTGGAGATAGAGAGAAGTGGATGAATTCAAAGGATATGATGTATCTAAGGTGAACAGGATTTACTGATGAGTTGAAGTTAACTAAAGGATAGAAAGTCAAGAGCAATTCCTCTGTCAACATTAAGGAACATGGTATTCCATCTACTGAGAATGAGGGTGAGAGGGTTTTTTACAAAGATAAAATAAATACATCTTAGTTACATTGTATGTGAGATATCTGTCACATATCCAAGTGGAGGTGACAAATACTCCATTGGTTTGGTACACCTGGAGCTCAAGAGAAGGTTTAGGTTGGAGTTGAGAGTGTGGCATGCATGAGCCTAAAGATAGTGTTTAAAACGTGAATTTGAGGATATCTACTTCCGATGTGGGTGAAAACGCTCCAGTCAGATTTATCATCCTGAAGATAACAATTATAAACTCTGAAGAAAATAACAAAAATACTACATGAAGGTTCTAGAAAGTAAATAAAGCAGGCAGATTCTGGACAGAAATCAATAGCAAGGAAAAAAAATGTCCGTCACAGGTGTTTATGGTTTTTAGTTGATTTAAGGGAAAAACATGCTCTTCTGGGCTGAAAAATCAGAAGAGGGTAAATTTCTAGCAATCTTGAACTGTAACTGCATGGGGCCACCTGAAAGCGGGTAATCTGGGAATACAGCAATTAACTGAACTAGGATTGTAGTGTCACCCAGGAAACAGTTTTCTGTCTGAGTTTAGCCAAGTTAATTGCATACTAAATTTCAAAAAAAAAAAGAAAAGAAAAAGATAATTCTTTTCTAGGAGTATAACAGACACCAAATCTGTGTAACATAGAACTCAAAATGTCCAGGATACAATCTAAAATTATTCAACATAAAAAGAGAGCAGTAGTAAGAGAAATGATCCCTGAAGATTAGCCACAAGATGACAGGTGTTAAAAATAACACACTTCCAATTTAGAGCGACTTTCAGAACTTAACCCAATGAATTTTTAAAAAAATGCTCATAATGAATGACTAGATAGGATATCCTACAAGGAAAAAATAAACATTACCTGGGGAAAGAAGTTCAGATTTCTAGAAATAAAAACAGAATATCTCTACTTTCTTCGTGAAAAAGCAGTTAGTGGGCCTAACCACGGAGTAGAAATAAGTTATAGAGAAATGATTCATTGTTTGAATACACATCAATAAATAGCGTATTTGTAGACTAGACAAAACATAGAAAAATTTAACAGAGCCTCAGTGCCATGCAAGACAATATCAAAAATCTAATAAACGTGTTATTAGAAATGTTAAATAAGATCACATAGCTTCAGGAAAAAGAAGAAGAGTCCAAGGACTAAGCTGGAGGCATTAAAATATTGAAGAGGTCTATAGAATAAATAATCCACAAAGAAGATGGAAAAGGAACACTGAAATTTGCATATTTATCAGAAAACTTGTGCTGTTATTTTGTTTTTCTCTTTGCTTAATTCTATGAATCTAGCCACCGCCTAAAAGGGCGAATGGTTTCATTTACTAACCAAATTAACCCACTGTCAAGACAGCTCACCCTAATCTAAACTAGGATCTAACCATAGCATGAAGTGCATGGTTTACAAAAACATAGAAATGTTTTTTCCTAGAAGTTGTTCATTTGTTTGTTTACTACTTTATTCCACAGTTACACAGTATATAACACTCTTCCTGTTAATTTAATCATGAAAAATTCCCTTTAAAAAGGTATTTCAAACTTTAAAGCCATAATCAGAACAAAAATTTAAAACAATGGCCCCCATAAAAGAGCAAGAGAAAAAAGCAGCAAGATTCAGAAACTTATTAAGACCAAAGAAAAAGGATCTTTCAAAAAATTGAAATTCATTCCAATGTGCGGCTTACAGAAGAATAAACTTTAGCAGGTGAGATGTAAAGTATAGATTAGAGGGGATTAAAAATGGTGTTTGAAAACAAACAGCCAATGATAACACAACAAATAATGTTAAATTCTTTAAGTACATCAGAAATAAGACTGCTGCAAAGGGATCAGCGAATCGGCTAGACGAGCAGTGCACAAAGGAGATATTCAGAAGGATAAGGAGATTGCAGGGAAACTAAATAATGTATTTGCATCAGTTTTCACACTGGAGAATAAAGCAACGGAGGAAAGGGAGGAAAAAACTTATTGTGTAAAAGAGAGGCCCAGCTCAAATAGAGACATCAAAGGGAGCCTCAAGTCATGAAACAAGGAAAGAAGGTATTTGCCAAGTTCCAGTCAAAGCACCCTGCATTCACCAGAGCCTCCAGAAGCATAAAGTGCTTATAATTTCTGACTCCCTATAGCTTCCATGCTTGCCAAGGCTATGTGCTGCAATGAACTGGAGACAAGGTGCATTTTACCATGGTTGCAAAGTTTACTCAGTGTCTATGGTAAGAGAGAGGGTCTCCAAACCACAAAACCTCCAGCCGGTATATCACAACCCAAATAACATGGGGACCAGGAGTCAAACAAGAAAAGGAGTTTGAATCTAACCCAACCAAAACTATGTAGAAGTACAAATAAATCAGACATTCAAGATTACATGTCTCTTATTCAAGAAGTATAAATAAATCAAAGGGCAAAATAAAAGAAGGGTAATAGGGAACAAGAAACTAGATTTTTTGCAAAAAGGAAAGGAATCAAGAGATGAAAGGGGGAGGGAGCAAAGAGGAAGGGGAAGTGAAAAGATTGAAGGCATGGTCTGTAAACTTTCCCACTCCCCATGATGAATGTGATCATTATGTATGGCAAACACAGACTAATAAAAATTTTTTAAATAAAAAAAATGTGCAGAAATAGAAATTCTAATACACTGCTAAAGGGAATGCAAACTGGAATCACCAGCTTTAGAGAACATTTGCATTACCTAGTGAAGTTTAAGATGTGTATGACAAATTAACCATCAGTTTCAATGCCAGGTATACATACTAGAGAAACTCTAGGAGAAATTGCAAGGTTGTTCTCTGTTAAATTGTTTGTAGAAGTGAAAAACAGTCAACAGCATAAACATCCATAAATAGGGGAATGAGTAATAAAACATACTCATATAATAAAACACACAAACAAAAATGATTTCAACTCCTAATCAACCAGGTCTGTATGTATCAAGGCAACATTTTAAAGAAAATCTATGTGAGGGAAAAAGGCACAAAATGACAAAATGTATGGAAATTTTGTTAAAAGAAGACCTAAAACACATTTTTGAAGGATTCATATGCATGTGAATAAGAGTTAAAGCACAATAGTATGATACATAACAAGTAGATAATTTGGGGTGCCTCTGAAAATATTGGACGGCATGAAACTAGGGATGAATTGAATATGGTTTTGACTTCATCAGTGAACATCTACGTGCAGATGGTTTGAAAGTTGGTGTTCCCTTGAAAATTCCTGTTGGAACTCAATCCCCTGGGGGTGGTACTAGGAGGTAGAGTGTATTCAGTCGTGATGAAATCTTGTGCCTCTGTTCTCATGAATGGACCAGTGCTTTACATAAGGACTGGAGGGAACCAGTTTTTATTTTAGGTCCTTCCATCCCTTCTGCCAAGTGAGAACATTTACAGAGTGCCATCTATAAGGAACAGGTCTTCATCAGGCATCAGATCTGCCAGTACATTGATCTTGGACTTCCAAATCTCCAAAACTGTGAGAAATCCATTTCTATTGCTTACAGATTGTCTCCTCCCTGGGGTTTTGGTACAGCAGCACAAACAGACTAAGGCAATTTACGCCTTCAAGAACGAATTAGAGGAAATGTGACAAATGTTGACAATTATCTATTCTGTGCAATAATAGAAAATTTTGCTACACTACTATCTCTATTGTATTGTTAATTTTTAATTTGGAAAAATATGTTCTGCCCATCACCAAGAGACAAAGCTTAACTTTATCAAATTGATTATTGTTGTGTGTACAGAGAGCTATTATTATCCCAATCTCAAGATTTGCCTTGGAAATTCAGAATAAAAGCAGGATGAGTCTCTCCTGCTAATATAGACATATATCTTCAGTCTCTGTGGCTAGCTGCTCTCTACTATCTAAAAATCCATAAGGGATAATTGACAATTTGTATGGCTATTTACTGTTTCTGCCAGGAAAGTTTGGCTCCATTTTATAGAACAAACAACTTGAACCTATGGAAGTTAAGGGAAAAACAAAATCAAGATTCCAAACCTCCTACATCAGTAAGGCTTTTCCACTACCATCTTACCATTTGCCAATTCCCTTTGAGTTGAGTTTTCAGAGTCAAGCCCAGAGTTGACAACAAATCAGTTAAATCTCTTACCAACAACAATACCTTTCTGCAGCCTACGCTGAAAGGATGCAGAAGCCACTAAGGTCAAAAGAAAATAATGTCACAAATAATTTGCAATGTCCTCTTTGTCATGAGGGCAAGAGTAAGGGTCCAGGGGTGGGAGAGGGTTGCAAGCCACCTTCCGTATCTGCTATCCCAAAATTTTGGCCACTTGAAGAACCTTAAGAAGGTTTAGCCTTCTCGGATACACAAAAACTGGAAATTCATGGTGTTTTATACATAATATTAGGCTCTAGATATCTTCAGAATTCTATACAAGTGCAATAGACTATACTGACTGCTAGTTCAAAAGTAAATCTGAGATATGAGATATGTCTAATCCTCACTGACTAGTTCTGACTAGGCCAAGACTTTGCAAGCCAGTGACCCTAAGGCAGTGTTTCTCCAGCAGGGACAGTTTATCAATGTCTGGAGACATTTCAGTTGTCACAACTGGAACATCCTGTTGGCATTTAGTAAAGAGAGGCCAGGGATTCCAGTTAACATCCTATGATGTGATCTCTTCCCATTCACCAAATAGAATTTCCCGGTCCAAAATGTCAGTAGTGCCATAGCTGGGAAGAACTTCCTATACAGCAGATCAAACTACATGGCATGAGATGACCTAAAGGTTCCTTTCTGGCCCTACTTTTCTTAAAGGACAATGCCTGCCCTAGAGCTCTGGACTGCATGAAGAACCCCAGGTCAAAATGCACCTGGTGCCTACACTGGCCAATTATAGGGTGTAGCTTCTGAACCCAACACTTCTATTCTGACCTTAGTGGGCTCAAGGTTCTGCTCAATTTATCTCTTCTTTTCATTCCAGAGTGATTTTCAGGATCATTAATGTTCTCATCTGTCTTGGTCTAGCTGGATGATCACAATTTCTCCTGATGCAAGAGGCCAGTCAAAGCAATGCTACATTTGTCAAGATCGAATGTGTCTGCCGCAGCAGATTCTATCTCAGATGAGCAGAGACAGCTGTACAAGGAGAGACAGATATATGGGCTGAATGACCAACCATGTCTCAGTAGGTGCTGAGTCAGCATAGGGTCCCCGTCGAGATTTCTAACCAGAACTTCTGACTTTAGGTAGCACAGGATTCTATAGACTTTCTTTCACCAGTTATTTAACAGACTGTTATTTGATAAACTATAGTCCTATTACCTTTGATACTGGGGATTGAACCCAGCCAGATTGGACCCAGATTGATCCCAGGACTAAGCTATGTCTCCAGCCTGCTTTATTTTGAAAACAGATCTCACTAAGTTGCCCAGCCTGGACTTGAACTTGTGAATCTCCTACCTCCGCCTCCCAAGCACCTCAGATTACAGGCGTGTGCCACCATGCCCAGTACTGTCACCAATTTAAAGCAAAAATGAAGCGGCACAGTTGTGCTGCTGAGGAGTCTTCATTGCAGATAAACTGCTCCTCAAACATTAATACAAGGTAATAATAGTTTTTTAAAACCCTGCAGGTCAAGTTTTGTAGCAACACCTTTTAAATCAAACTGGTTATACAGCCATGTAGGTGCAGCAGCAAAACCCTGAGTCTACACTTGGCTGTGTCATCTAATTTGCTCTTGACTCTTCTGAGCTTCCATTTCATCATCTGCAAAATGGGAATAATGATGCCTACTTATAAAAGTTTGTTTTGAGGGATAAATGAGATCACATATCTAATTTGCCTGATATATTGCAAAAACTATGAAAACAGCTAAATTCCAATAGTCATCTGAGAAAGTAGGGCATTCTGTCTTGGGCTAATATAGTACAGTTACAGACACAAATGTCCCTGTAGAAGAACACATGTTCATTTCTGCCTTGTGTGCTGCTGGGGCTGAGGAGAGTAAACTTACTTTGTTCTGACTCAGGAATAAAAATTAACATCAAACTGTACCTAAGCATTGGTCTAAGAGCTTTATAGCATCTTAATAGGTAAGAAATACCATCCCCATGATCCACAGAAGAAAGATGAGGCTTAGAAAGTTTGGATTGGGGTTGTGGATGTAGCTCAGTAATACAGCGCTTGCCTAGGGTACAAGGCTTGATTCTCAGCACTGCAAAAATAAAGTTTGGGTAAGCAGTTTACCTGGACTTGAACTGTCTTTAACCATGGCCATGCAACCCCATTCATCCATTTACTTAGTCTTATGGTTTACATCTTTAATGTTCCCTTTGAAGACTCATATTTAGAAAGCTTGGTTCACAGCTTGCTGGCACTACTGTGAGTGAGGTAGTGAAATCTTGAGGAGGTTGGGCCTAATAGAAGAAAGCTGGGTCACTGGGGTATGCCCTCTAAGTAGATGCTGGGACCCTAGCCCTCTTTTCTTTCTTTCTTTGTTTCCTGAACACCATCAAGCGAGCATCCTTCCATCCCACCATGTTACGCTGCTTTATCACAGGCCCAAAACAACTGAGCCAAGTGGCCATGGACTGGAACCTCTGAAACCATGAGATACAATAAACCTCACCTCCCTATAATCTCCGTATATCAGTGATCTCGTCACAGCAATAAAAAGGTGACTACCACACTCACTCACACAGCCATTAACAAACACTGAATTCTTGGATCCTAGATGCTGGAGCTCCGGGGTTCATTCATGGAGGTGACGGTGACCGAGCACTCACTGCCTTCCAGTCACTGTGCTATGCACTGGTGCAGAGTGGGAAGAGTGAGAGTCACCTGGTGAGACCCAGAAGTAAATAAATGTTAGAGCTCTCCGATAGAATTTTGTGGAGGAAGCATCAAGGAAGGAGATGTCCCACTTGCTGTGGGAGCTAAAGGCAGGAAAGAGATGAAAGAATTAAAGTCCAAAAGGGCTTCACACAGAGGAGACTTTGAGGAGCGAGGCATTAGCAAGACTGGGAGAGGGGACGAGGGACACACCAAAGAGCACACAGTGAGACTGGCTCCTGGCCTCCCAGAGACTAGAACACAGTCGTATGGCTGGACTTTTCACCTGGAGCTGCTGCTGCCCTCCTCAACCTCAGCCCAGCCACGCCTGAGCTTCTGTCTTGACCAGAGCACCTGAGAAAAAGAAACTCCTCAGAAAGACATTTCAAAGTGCAACCAAGATGAACATGCATTCTGGCCTGTTTTAGGGGGGAGTTTTTTGTTTTTAAATTATGTGTTAAAAACAGCAGATAAAACAGAATCTGTGGGCATAATTTATTTAGACTTTCTAAAGGCTGTGAAGACCGTCTCTCTCACAGGAGGCTATGAAAGCCAGGCAGGCTGGTCGGTAACTATGGGGGAAAAGGTGAAGTTCTGTCCTGATTAAAGCCATCTTATCCGAGAGGAACTGGAGTGTAGGAATAAATAGCCAGTCCTCTGCACGGGAGGTTAAAAATAGCGGGGCCACTCAAAGATGAGACCTGAGGCCAGCGTTGTGCTATTTTTAATGATTTGTCAAATGAAGTACAGTAAATAGAAAAATGCGAGTAGCTAATGGCAGGAGCGCACAGGATACAATGGGCAAAGCAGAGAGCCTGGCCATGCCTAGACATCTTATCATGTTCCTCGGGGTCTTACTTCCCCTGATTACTCAGAATATTTCTAAAATCTCTCTGATCTTCGATGAGACTAGCTTAAACTCTTCAGTTCAAAGGTCATACTAGAAGGAATAAAAAGAACTAATAAAATTGAGCAATCTGTGATCTAAAGGAACATCGAAAATTGCGAAGTAAACACTTTCATCCAGTGATTATTCTATGTCTTAATTAGTTTAAAATAAGTGATAAATTGTCCAGAGAAAGCTCTCAGCACCCAGTGGACAGCTTCGTGAGAATGCTTGTTCTTGGTAAGGCATCATTAAAAGTGCCAATAGACCATCTGCAGCCCTCTTTAAACATTGAAAAATATAGAGAAGTGTTATTAGCTGATGGTTTGAATCGGCCTTTTGTCCGATCTCTGTCTCTGATGCTGTGAGAATAGTCTTTAAGTAAATCTGACAAAAAATTCTGATGGAGCTAAGGAAGTGTAACTTGGAGTCCCCCAGATGTACGCTTCTATCAGCAATCTGGTTGGTGAACCTACAAACACAAAAGGACAGTGAAGTATTACTGGCTATACCAAAGGAACGACCTCACCAAAAAGTCAAAAGAATTTCCAGACAAGATAGGATGTGAATGTCATCTACAAAGATGAGTAGCATTCCTGTGGTGAGAGAAAAAGAGGCAGAGCCTCCAAACACAAGAGAAAAAGGAAGAAAGGAAAAGAAGGAAAGAAATGAAGATGGAAAAGAAAATTCAGGAATTCAACTGGGAGCAGAGTGGGAAAATAAAGAGATAGAAATTTTAAAAAACTTGTTCTCTTGAGAAAAGTTTTCATTTGTCATTAGATGAGTGTCTTTTCATTGCAAAAAGAAAGACGTGTGAGGAAAAATAAAAACTATGAATGAAATAATTAATAAACAAAGGTTCATAACTACACCACACAGGTACTTTAGGTTACCTTGGGCCATAAGGCAAGATCAAGGAAACACTCCATGAAATTAGAAAGAAAAAAATACACGGGTTGAAGGAGGGCTTTTAACATAATGCAATTAGCTTTTGGGATTCACAGTTGTAGATACTATTTTTACTGAAGGTACTATTTTCTTCAAGTAGCTTAATGAGCTTTATTTCTTAATAGAATTGTACACTCATACAATATCTGCACTTATGGCTAATGTCATCGATACTTGTAACTCAAGGCTGACATTTGGGGTCCAGAAGAAATTTTTTCCTCCCATGATACTTTTGCAGAATGAGTTGAATGCACTATAACAAGAATATGCTACTTCACTCTAAAGTACCTATTTCTATCCACAGGGATGTCTCTGATTTCACAGTAATTCTTTTTCCTTCATGTTTGTTGCACAAAAAGCTGGTTCATCAAAAGAAAAGACAATTGCTCTCCAAGACTCTTACTAGACACAAGTATGTCTCACATGATGTAAGACAAGGCTCCCAGAAAACATCAACAAAGAATAACTGGAATAACTAACATTGAATTGAATATTTTGCCAAGACAAGGGTCCAATTAAAGGAACACTAGGGAGGATTTGTTTTCATTTATTGTGCAAAATTAAATTTCTAAACAGTGATTTTCTTCAGGAAATCTTGACTTGCTGTGAACTACTGCTTTGACGCTTAAACCTTCCCGAGGCATTTTGTTTCCTGGAGGTTTCAAGCAATGTTTTCTAAAATTATCATCTATCTTCTGCTCCATATAATAAGAAGGGAGGAAGGAAGAAAAGTTTATATCTTTTTTTATTCTAGAATAAATAATATAGCTTCTTCACAGAAAATAAATACCATGCCATTAGTAACATGTCTCATAGATTCTATTTCTCTGGATTTATGTTTACTAGGCCAAGTCTAAAGTCAGGTAAACAATCTTAGTATTCAATATTAGTTGTGATATATACACCTCTTCTCTTACCCTCTGTTTTATCTCCCTAAAGCAGTGCATTGAAAGTAAAGACTTGGTTTTCACTCTTTTTGACATTTCTCAAATATACTTGAACATCAGGAACTTGAAAATATTTCACCAGATAATGAATGTCCTTTGAAAACAAAAATCATCCTTATATAAATGCATAGAGATAGGTTTTGATACCCAAACCTAAACAGGTGTGTATCTCATGAAAAGCTCGTGAAGCACCTGGAATGTGTGTGGAAGTTTTACACAAGAACATGTCTCAGGGCATTGTGGAGCCCTTCCAGATTTGCAGATTTCAGGCAAGAGGAACACAGAAAGATGAGTATGGGGAGATAAATGATATACCTCTGAATATATGTTGTTTGAAAAAAACTGAATATGTGCAAACAAGGTCAAGAACCAGAAAATGACTCCCAGAAAGCCAGTCCTAATAGTCCTCTGAAATCACAAACCCATTTCAACAGTTGCTGGAAATTGTCCTGACGTTGCCCACCAAGACATCCAGGGCCCCATTTCTCCCATCTCATCCCAGATGTACTAATAAAGAGTTGCACACTGTGGGGCCTGACTCCTCCCTGTGCAACACTGAATTACCTAAGCAAGCTCCTAAGGAGAGAAAATTATTCTTTTCTCTGCTGTCATCATGTCAAGCTTCCAAAATAGAGGTGCCCTTCGAATTAAATGTGCTGGTGTCGATTCCCTCATCCTCCACGATACTGTGTAAGAAGGATCAAGTGATTAAAATGAAGCAAAAAGAAACAAAGGTCACCCAACACCTGGCTCTTAAAAACTTGGTATTTTCCAGGCCTCAGAATGCTTGGAAAAATAAAATGTGTGTGACGCAACTATCAAACCCGAAGGCCTTTGAACTTGCGTCCCATTAAGATGCATAATCCTATAATGATGAAGTTGGCAGTCTCTCAATAGTTTGACTCATTTCCCTGCTAAATATAACTGAGGGCAGGTTTTCCACTAGGAGCTACTGTATTATTTTCTCCCAAGTGAGAATCAGAAATTAATTTCGATATGTAAAGAATTCAAGAGAAAAGGCATGATGCAAATCTTTCTCTGACTAATTTCTTTGCAGAAATACCCTGATGTCACCACTTCTCTGGAACCAGAGAGGTATAGATAGAGATGTTTATGGATAGTTAGGGCAATATTTGTCAGGAGCTGTAGAATGTGAAAGTCACCATCTATCCCTACATCTAACTTGACTGCGATGATTTAGTCATAATGTGTGATGATGGGCGTTGGTTTGTATTATTTAGCTCAGCAAAGGCCACTTCCAAAGAGACCAGCATTTCAGCTGACTGCTATTTCTTTCCAATTCAAATGAAAAGAGACTTAAGTACAGACAACAACCCAGCAGGATTCCTATTAGAATTCTTTGTAAGGACCTCACTTGCAAAGAGCAACTCTGGACATGTTCGTAAGAGAGAAATTATCAGGCTCTGTCAAGGTGCTCAAATCAAAAATCTCACCAGCTGCCTACAACTGTTTTTTCTTTTTTTTTTTTTTTTCCTTTTAAAATGGATCACGGATTAATGGAGAATACAGACCTAATAGAAGCATCAACCATTTCTGCAACATAGCTAACCCTAAAAAGCCTCGCAAGGAATTATTTCAGCCATAATGCTAGAGAATGTGTTACCCACTGAGTTAAAATCAGCTCAAATCCATTTGCTCTTATGTGGAATTTCCTGATTATAGCCTCCACTTATTTTGCCCACATACCAAATCTGAAAATGATTTTTCAAATTGGTAACTTTCAAGCTGGCTTCACTGGTAGCGGGGGAATAAAATTATTTTCTCCCCTCAGTTGAAGTGTATTTTAAAAAAAAAAGAGCATTTGGTGAGAAATGCATTTTGAAAATGAAGCTTGAGTTCGTTGCTTCACCACAATGGGAAACAGAAAATAATCAAACTTCAGCTTTCCTCTTGACAACCCTGATGGCTCATCTGGTAACACTTCAGACACTTTATTCCCTGCTGGGCTGTGTGTATGTGTCATTTATATCTTCACATTTTTGGAGGAAGAAAAGTATGTCTTGGATGTGTGTATATGGTGTGTGTGTGTGTGTGTGTGTGTGTGTGTATGCACGTATGCAGGCACAGGCATGATATTAAGCTAATAGGTACTTGCTACAAACAAGGGTCTACTAGAAATGGCTTGTATTGACTTTGCAAGAGCTGATTATTAAATTTGCAGGAATATTGCAAGCCAGTCTCAATCATGCTAGTGGTTTGAAACTGACATTGGTGGGAGTATTCATACTAGAGAAATTGACATGCACTGTAAGTCAGGATTTCATGAGTATTTCAAAAAGTCGATTGTTAAGCATATGCCAGCCTACCACTGGCTACCATGACACCAGCTGTTTACAGATACCCCTCATTATGGGCTGCAGCACCCACTTGGTGATGTTCTTACTGTAACCTTTGTGCAATACTTTAAATAGCTTCATAGAAGGAAGTAACTGCAATGTCTACTTTTTCTTTGACTGTAAGTTTTGAAAAGCTGCATATACCAGCACATCATTTATCATCAAAGAAAATACATACGTATGTTATGTTTTGAGCATGGGGTTGGACGTCAGGTACTTTGCTGAATAAGTTCTGGGCAGCTCGACTGCTGCTAGATCCTAAACGGATCATTTGGGGAGGAAGAAATCATGCTGGGCCTTAGAGAAAAATAAAATGACTCAGATTTCATTACTGCCTTGGGCCAGTCCAAACCCTGAAGTCATCCACCATAGGGGGAGATTTTGTAGTCAAAGGACTGTGGGATGGGGCCACTTATCAGAAGATACATGATGGGAAGCCACTGATGACACTGAAGGCTCACACACACCCACACAATGGAAATTAGCAGGCCCCCAATTAAGAGCATTAAGACAAAGATGCACTAACATGTGATTTCAGTAAACAGAGTAATTTGGGCTTTTGGAGAGCATGAAAATTCCATCCGGATGATAATGTCTTCTACCAGAGACCTTAATTTCTTCTGTCATGGAGAATATGATTAGGCTCAGTCCCATTTGATTGTAGGGAATGTCAGTTCCCATTAACAGAAGAAAAGAGCGCTCTGAAACACGCTCCACTGGTTTAACCCCTTTGAGCAAGGAGGACTTTTCTGGCCCACACTGGTCATTTAAAATATTTAAAGCATTTCTGCCCAGGCAGATTGTAAAGGAATTTACCTGGCAAAGTCTTCTCCCTTCCCAAGATGTTATTTTTGGTTCATTGCTGGCCCAAAGAAGTGAAAGCTATGTATATTTGTTTTGTTTTGTTTTGTTTTGTTTTGTAATTGAGGGGGTTTGCATACTACCCACCCCAATCTGTAAGAAATCCCCCTCCTTGCTTGCTGGAGCTTGTTTTAAGTGGGCAATTTTTTGAGGGCAGTGCTGGGGAAGTGGTGTCCTTTTTGCCTGCCGGCACGGCTTGCCCATACTACCCAGGCTCCAGTGCAGGCAGGTGGTTGTCCCAGGCACCAGGAAATTTCAGTTCTGCACCCCTAGCTCAGTAAACATCACCACCTCGGACCAGCCACTTCAATTCCATTGAGCCCTCTGCAGTTCAAACAGGGCACCTGGGTCAGTCTGTGAGCTTAGCAGGCCCAGCTGACCCTGGGCTGCCCAGCAAACAGTTTATGTTGGGGAGCAATCTAGAGATTTCCTCAGATAAGGATGCTATTACAGGCTGACAAATGTGGAAAGGAACAGAGTGGGCTGCTTTTGTCCACACTGACCCAGGGTGAGAATGCTGGGATTATTGTTGATTGGGGACAAATGGCAACTGGTGATTTATTTGTTCAAGTGAAACCAGCCAAGTTCATCCCTCAACACCATCTCCCATCTCTTTAAGCTTTTTCCCCCCTTCTTAAGGCAAAACTAAAACTTAGCAATTTTGGAAACTCTGAAATACCACTATCCCAGTGAACCCCATTGTCCTTAGGATAAAACCTGCAGTCTTTAATGAGCTTTTAAGACAACAGGGTCCTACTTGCCTCGCCACACAAATATGATGGCCGTGGCATTCACCACCACTTGGGTGTTTGGCTGCCCTGAACTCTTCTCAACTGCCAGGCTTTTGCTTGTGCCAGGCCCTGGATCTCTTCCATTCCCTTTACCTGGCATCCGCTATTTAGCCATCTTGTTCCAGGTCAAATGTCACCTACAGAATCTAGGCCAGGCCCCCGTTATGATCTTCAGGGATCTTGTGTATTCATTCTACACAGTCAACACAATTATTAATTTATGGGTGACCATTGGTTTAAAATTTTTCTTCACCACTGATGGAGATTCTGTCTTACACATTCTGGCACTTGGTAAAATGCCATGGATTTCATAGGTCAAATGCCTGGATGAATGGCGTAGGTGTGCCAGAGACATGGCTGCCAATGAAACAACCTAACAGTGCAAACCCTATAGAACAACACTTTCATTCCAAATGTACACAAACTAGAAAGTGAGTTTTCTCTCCAACCTCTCCTCCCTTCCCTAGCATTCCAGCCTAAGGATTTTAGACAAACCCATCATCCTATCAAATATCATCATAAGTGAATGCAAACTACATTCTTTGTGGATTGCTATGTGTTTTCTACCATCCCATTCATGCTCACCACAATCTATAAAATAGGTTGGTGAATTAAAGATGTCTCAGATGCACAAATTCTGCAACATTCCTCCCGTCAAAATGTGGGGATTTTGTCCAGTACCCTTGAATTTGAGCTCTCATGTAACTGGACCAATCAAGTACACAGAAAATAACATTATGCTTCTTTCCATTTTCAGTATGGGAATGCTTAGTCTGTTCACCCCTCAATGCCATCTCCCATCTCTCAAAACTATTTTCCCCTCTTTGGGAAAAAAAAAATCTTAGCAATTTTGGGAACTTATCAATACTACCATCCCAGTGAACCCCATTAGGATAAGATCTTCAATCAAAGATGGGAAACCAAGTGTCAAATAAGAAGTCTAACTCCCCTGAGACACTCATGCAGGGAGGAAACCCAAACTGTTCACACAGGGAAATCCAATGGAGAATAGCATTCTGCATCAGCTGTGGCAACCAACCCAGCTCAGGTGCCAGACACACGCACAAAGACACTATTTTGCATATTGCAATGTCCGTGTCTTGACATCCCCCAAAAACTCATGCAATCACAGGTGGAGCTTTTCAGAGGTGGCTGGATCTGGAGTATGTGATGCTGGGATTGATTCACGGTACAGTGCTAGAATCAAGAGTACTACAATTAAGGGTGTGAGTGCTACCTGCCCTTAGCACTGGTGGCTTGGATACAATATAAGAGACAGAAAGAGAGACAATGTTCCCCTTGACATGACATGTAGCTATGCTGGAGAATATGCTTTTATGAGCATATTCTTTTGTGTAAGGTTTTCTGAGTTAACTTTCAGAGGATGCAAATTATTTTTGATATCTCTATTCAGAAACTCAGGGTTTTTGTATGTTACAAATCACACCAAGGCACAACTAATTGTAAGCATTTGTGTTTAAAAATTAGTTTCCAACAATAAAAGCCTTCAGAGGTTTCCATATTGTATTCCACTAGAGTACTATTAAGGGAAGCAATTACTTATCAGGATATACTCAAAACAACTTTATTACATTCAGAGGAAGTAATGAGAGGTGTCTGTCTGCATTACTAGGCAGGGGCCCTGTAAATCACTTAGCACAATGATTGGCCTAAGATTGGTAGTCAGTGTATGTAACAAGAACTCACATGAATGACCATTAATCTGTATTAGGTGTTTGCACATTTTATGTCATTTAGTCTTCACAGTAACTCTTGAATTAGGGACA
The DNA here is from genome assembly GCA_004027295.1 of Dolichotis patagonum. NCBI lineage: Eukaryota > Metazoa > Chordata > Mammalia > Rodentia > Caviidae > Dolichotis > Dolichotis patagonum. The sequence continues at coordinate 18,026 of PVJX010000287.1, read as the reverse complement.
ATTATCTTCATTTGCAGATGAGGAAACTGACTCCAAAGCTAAATGGCATTCAGGAAGTGCTTTGGTGGGTAGCTGTGTTAGGATACCAGCTCAGATGCTAAGAAGCTGATTTTTGTTTGCAATACGTTAAGCTGGTTTTTTCCTTTCTTTGCTCTTCATCTTCTCTTCTCTGCCAAGTTCCTGTCATGGATATCATGAGTCTTTGTAAATGCCAGACAATGACAAATGTCAGCAAGCTATTCCCATTTTATGGATTCGCTCATAGTGGGAAAAAGTGTTTTCTCACCAGGGTGGATCTGTGAGCATCCTTCATTTAGGAAACAGAAATGCTTCTGTTTAGACAACAGCCATGCACAATCCGTCCCCACAGGCCGAGATTCTCAGCACTGGACAAACTACTCCGAGTGACAGAGACACATGAAAGGAAAATTGGTTTGCCCTCTGATTTGAATTATAAATGCTTCCTAGAGACAGAAGTCAGGCGCACACACCCATTTATTTATTGTCTAATGCTACACCTGCTAAATAAAAATAAATAAAGGTAAATTATCTTTTGGCTTGTTATTCAGAATACAACAGAGGCCTAGAGAAATAAAAGGGGTTCACTGGGAGTTTTCTTTATATCCCCCCAAAAAATACCAGTTGCCTTTTTCTCCTATTCCTTCCTATCCACTTGCATACCTATGACTCTGTGGGCCCCTTTACCCCTAATGTTTTATGGTTTGCACAACCATTCTCGCAACCTCTTTCTGACCCTCTCAAGCACTTGTTCCCTCTCCCCCTCCCAAGCTCCTTCTCCTGCTATGGTGCCTGACTCCAGGAGAACGTATCAGAAGTGTGGGGTTACTGCCTGCCTGTTGGCAAGAGCTTTGTGTTTCATTGTCACTGTTTTCTGTTTTGTTTTGTTAAATTTTATTTTGGTTAGTACATTCTTGCAGCACCCAATGATTACATTCTTCATAGGGAGCCGGTTCACGTACACAACACACTGTAATATTTTTATCTCCTTCTTCCCCTCCCCCTCCTCTCTCTCCATCTTGGACCCTTCTCACTGTCACATTGGGTACACCGGCCCATCAGTCTCTCTTCCTGCACCTTGAGCTAAAATATTTTCTCCTGAAACAGAGTCCAGGTTGCAACTTTGTCTAACTCCAAAGGCATTAAGGAACTGAATTATTTCACGTTTCTTTCATTTTCATATAAATGTAATAAGTAAGAAGTACATAAAAATAAAGAGAGAAACCATCTCTTTCTAATACAATATAGAAGCAATCACACCAAATGTGCATGTATTTTCTTATATTTTAACAGACATCGTTAATTTCCATGTATCTCTGGTTTTACATACATACATACATACATACATACATGCATTGTTCTTATTAGGTGCAGTTCTCACCAGTATCAGTTTTAATGGCTGCATCTTATTTCATTGTGTGAGCATATCAAAAACCACCGACCCATACTTCTGGTAGACAGTTGGCACTTTGTTTTTCAACTGTTTTACTATTACTTAATGCTACCATAAACAACTTTGTGCAAAAAGTCCTTCTGTCAATTTTCAACTATTTCTTTAGGAAACAACTCCAAAAGTGTAATTGTTGGGTCAAAGCTTATGAATATTTTTAAATTTCTTTCTACTACTAACTTGCTTTCAAAGAAACTTGCACCCTCTCCAAATCCCTTATCAAGCAAAGACTCTTTTTATAAGTTTTACAAAGAAGTGCTACAGACCAATCACCTGCATCGCCTCTGAAAAAGGCCCTTCCTTATCTTAGATTTCACCACCACTGCCCTATGCCTGCAGAGAGGGGCACCCACTTGTGCTTGTAAAGTTTCATCCCTCCTTCTTACAAGATGAGCTTTTGAACCCATTCTCTGATCAGCTATAGAGCAGGAATTTCTCAGACCCTTGCTGGGTTCTAAGGTCATAGAACAGCATCCCTAACCTGTGTTGTGGCAGGGCAGACAAGCGATGAGCCACACTGCCAGGAGACAAGAGTGCTGCAGAGGTGGCCTGGAGTGCGCCAGCTGCAGAGGAGGCAGGAGGGGAGGGGGTCAGAAAGACCTCCCATGGGTGGCTCTTAGCCATCCTTGGTGACGTGATAATGCTCTCAGCTTCCTGTGCCCTTGTTCTATCATCACAAGGGCTACCTCATGCAGTATTAGAACCCCTCCCTTCAGGAAGCGGAATTGCTCTTTCTCAAATGGATGCTGAGAAATGATGAGAATGCTGAGGTTCAGAGAAGTAGGTAGTTTGGCCAAAATCACACAGTTCATAAAGGGGGAAACCACATGAACCCCAGTCTAAACTCAAAGCTGCACCTAAAGCTGACCAGGTTCCCCCATAAAGGAAACAAAGCCCCCCCCCCGTGATTTCAGAGCACCACCTTTCCCCTCTACTGCTTCCACACAGACCACCCCCTTGCTGTGACCTGCAAGGAGGGACTCACTTCCTCCCTTCCTTATCACCCTGGTGCTTTATTCTTAAGCTTGGTGCACCTGCCATGCGGCACCTTGCCTGGCCTTGCCATTTATTCTAACGGCCAGAAAATTGATCAAATTATAAAAGGGTCATGATGACTCTCTGGGCCCCAACTTCTTTGTCTCTAAAGCAAGGAGATCAGAAATGATGATTTGTGAGCCCCTTTGTGATTCTTCTGCTGTAAAATCCTGCGAGCCAGTGAACCACACAGAAAGCATTTAGAGTCGCTATTAGAATACAAAAGCAAAGGTTCAGTTCAAATTGAAAAAACAGACACTTGTGGCCTCTTCCAGTGAAGAAGAAAGGAAAAGAAGTATTTTAATGATGTTTTTAATCATTTCCTTGGAGCACACAATGAGAATATATTTGCTGGAGAATGAAAAAGAACACAACATCAATTCAGTGCACAAAACTACTCTAAAACCTAAGGATCTGTTCTCTCATTTTTCATTAATTCCAGGCTGATGACTTTCAACATTAGGCCTTGGTGTTTTCATCCAACTCATGTTTCCTAGAAGTGCACAAACAAATCGAAATTTCTTCGGTGTTGCCAACAAATCTTCCAAATAAAGAATAGCAACCTCTATTTCAAGTCTTTTTTACTGCCTCAATGCCAATCCAACTATACTTTCTCCATGAAAGGTTTCTACCTACCTGCTGGGTATGCCAGTAATCCCAGCACTTGGGAGGCTAAAACAGGATTGCCCCGAGTGAGAACAGTCTGACCTACACAGTGAGACCCTGTCTCAAAAAAGGAAAGGAAAGGAAAGGGAAAGAAAGGAAAGGAAAGGAAAGGGAAGGGAAGGGAAGGGAAGGGAAGGGAAGGGAAGGAAAGGAAAGGAAAGGAAAGGAAAGGAAAGGAAAGGAAAGGAAAAAGGAAAAAGGAAAAAGGAAAAAGGAAAAAGGAAAAAGGAAAAAAGAAAAAGGAAAAAGGAAAAAGGGAAAGGGAAAGGGAAAGGGAAAGGAAAGGAAAGGAAAGGAAAGAGAGAGAGAGAAAGAGAGAGAGAAAGAAAGAAAGAAAGAAAGAAAGAAAGAAGAAAGAAAGAAAGAAAGAAAGAAAGAAAGAAAGAAAGAAAGAAAGAGGGGAGGAGGGAGGGGACAGCAGGGGAGGGAAGAGGGGAGGGAAGTGAGAGGAAAGGGAAGAAGGGAAGGGAAGGAAAGGAAATGTCTACCTATTGTCCCTGTTAGCTTCATCATAAAATTACAGGGAGCAAAGATGCATCTTCCTATGTGGTAGCCACGAAGGTGATTACACAGCTTGCCAACCAAAGTACAAATGTAAAGAAACCAGCGGCTTAAATCCAAACGCTCAGCTTGGCTCTCATCCTGTTATCCACAAGAACCATCAATGCTTCCCTACTGTTTGCAGAATTTGGTCTAGCATTTTTCTTTGCATTTCTTATTGTAGTAAAACAACCATAAAATTTACCATTTTTCAGAGTACAGTCCAGTTGCACTAGGTCTGTTCAGGTTGCTGCGTAACCATAACTGCCTTTCTGTATCTATTTAAAAACGATCCCTGTTCCTCCTCTCCCCAGAACCTCCTCTCTACTTTCTGACTCCATGAACCTGGGTCTCTCCTCTAAAAGGACCCATTTGGTATCCATCCTTTCATGTCCAGTTTATTTCATGTAGCATAACCTTCTGAGCTCACCCATGTTACATATGTATCAGAATTTCCTTCCTTTCCAAGGCTGAAAGGCATCACATTGCGTTCCGCCCAGGGCATTTTATATGATTCTGCAAGCTTTCAACAGTGTCACCTGATTTATTTTCTCCTCCTAAATGGGAACTTATTTCCCATTACACACATCTACCTGCTCAAGAGCAGAGGAGATTAGTGTGGAGTTCATCACCTTTTCCCCCAGAGACTTCATCTTTTTCACCTTGGCTCACTCTGGTCCCCCAACCTGGCACACCTTCTGTGCTGTCTTCTCTAATCTAAATCCTGCCTGTCCCCTAAGCTCCTCAAAGTTCCGACTACCCTCAACGTGGTCCAATCAGCATTGAAATTCGAGCTTTCACCACTGTAATGTAAATGAGAACTGGATTCTGCCTTCTCCACAGTAGGACAATTCAGAATATATTCGCTATTCTTCAGCAATCCCTTCTTTGGTTTTTCAAAAATAAAACTGTTTCTATTTATACTCAGAAAAAAATATGGCTAATATATATTGAGTAGATAGAGAGAGAAACAATTGAGTATATATATACAGAGAGAGACAATAAAATGTTACATGTATAATCTAAATTTTAAATTATGGTCATGATTAGGCTTTGGGGACACTAAGTTATTTCTAATGTAACCATTTTGAACTATAGAGAGATATTGCTTTGTTCAAAGAATAATAGAAGTATTCATCTTAACCAAAAACTAAAATAAAGAAGGTACAACTTCACCTATGTCATTTAAACTATGTACTGAAAATTCTGATTGGATATTTCTCTTTAAGATTTGCAATAGCTTAGATCCTTTATATCCTTTTTGTGGTTAAGTCAGTAATAACAGCGTTAAAATCTTAATAACTGTATAGTACTATATTTAATTATCTTCTCCCATAATTATACTGATTAAACATAGCATAAGAGACCATAAAGATAGATAAAACATTATGGCTACAAAACTTTTTTTTTAATGTCCATAAAATGACTATTAAGCCGTAGGTGACTAAATTAATATCACTCTTACAATTTTATGGAGTTTCCATCCACCTCCAACAGTATCATTGACCATGATGGCAGATTATCTTTTTCATCACAGTATTGGAACTTGAACACTTTTCCAAATGATGATAACACAGTGGGATGGCTTAATCAACTTAGGCAAAAAGAAGAGTTTCTGCTTGAGCCATGCTTCAACCTATTATTAGTCGGAAGCATTTAAACATGGGGACCTCCCTACTTCCTTCCCCACTTACCCCAACTCCTGCAGGGAAACACATTGGGAGCACTGCTTTACTGTATTCATCACTTCTTCCTTTTCTTCTAAAAGTAACCTTCTGAGATTTGGGTTATGCTGATGACACAAGTGATCAAGGGAGAGATTTACATTCTCAATCTAAAGAATGAGCCTTTACAACACCTAGAGATGTTCGTTTTGAGTGACCCATGCTATTACAAAGACTAATGAACATGCCAAAATCCCAGGGGAAAAAAATCACTCTGAAAGCTAATCTAGCAGGGAGGAAAAGAAAACTATTTGAAAGCTTTTCAAAGATAAAGAATAGCTCCAGAGCATCATACTTTAAGCAATTAAAATACTCTATGTACAGATAGATTTAAAACCAGCTAGCAGAACCAAAATAAACTTACCAACTAAATGCATTATCACCACTAAAAATTTGCAAAGTTTTCCATTGGTACTTACAAATAAAAATATATTTCAGTCCTAGGTTAATTCTTTTATTAGATAGTATATGTATTTTAAGAACCTATTAGGAACCAATTAAGTTCTAGATGTGGGAGATCAAACAATAGAATTTATAGTCTGTGACCTCATGGACCTTACAGTCCAATGGATGAGGCAGTAAACAATGATATGAATAACCTGTGATATCTTTCAAAATAAAGGTTATACTTTGAGAAAGGATGATGGTGGAATTTAATGTAGATTGGGATTGGGATCAGAAGTAAGCAACACTTGACTGAGGAACAAAATTTAAGAAATGAACATAGAAGAAAATTAGTGTGAAAAAGGCATCAGAGAGAAAAATTCTAGGCCAAAAAAAAAAGATTAAAGACCTTGAGGTGATAAAGGTCTTAATGCACTGAGACACAGCTATATCTGTGCTCATCAAAGCAGGAGCAAACTCTGCTGTGTTCTCCACACCACATGGAATAGTGTCTTGCTTATAAAAGGTGTTATCTGCTAAATGGTTGTTGAGTGAGTAAATATGGTAAGTATAGGTGGAATTTAGTGAGCAAGAAGAGGAGACAGCTGGGAGGAGGCTGTTCACATAGGGAAAAGCTGGATCCTGAAGACCTCTGTTGCCATTTTGAAGATGCCGCCGTCATCTCACTGAAAGACCCAGCAAACCCACACCCAACTTTGTTTCATTTATTGCTGAAATTCACAGGTTTCCCACACCTTGCATTTTTACTATAAGGTTTTCAATGGCTCAAGCTGTTTCTTATTCATCTTGGTTTCCCCTGTGACTTCCACAGGCATAAAACAAAAAGCACTTGATGAGATCTTATTGACTGAACTTCCATTTATTGAGTTCTGAGCATGTGCCAAGGAGTGTCCTAAGCACTCTGCATACATTGGTTCATTCACCTTTGAAAAACATCCACAAGAAACATATGTGTGTGAGTATGAGATTATGTTTTGTCTGTGTCTGTGTGTCATTATATCTGTGTCTCCAATTACAAATCTGAATCTTATAGAGGTTAAGGAACTTGGCCAAAATTATGTTGCTGACAATTTCATCTTTTATGCCCAGAATCTGTCCTCTTATCTCTTATATGATCCTGCTTCTCTCTACTAAAATATAAAACTGAGAATCTTATTGACCTCCTTTTCAGAGATAAACATGTATCATGGCCACCATATGATATACTGTATATTGATGTCATTCTTATGGTATAGTACCAAGACTAAAAGTGTGATGCAAATGTATTTCCTTCCTAAGGTTATAGCACAATCAAAAGGATTGCTCCTTGGAGCAAATGGACAAGATTAACTAAAATCACTTTCTCTTAAACTGAATTTTGGCAGAACTGAAAAATTTTAGACTCTGACCTTGAGTCTTCAGTTTCCCCTTGGGTTCCATCTTGGGTATCCAATGCAGTTTGACCCATTAGGCTGCTCAGTTTGTCAGAAGACGTAACTGACTTCCTGAAGATAATTTTGTGGTCTATCACTGTCATTTTCCCCACAAGACTCCTTCTCCCACCATTGGTGGCAGAAAATTGTGCCGGAGGTGAGGACGCTGACCACTGCAGCACCCACACTTCCTCCTCTTCTCAGTGAGCCTCAAATTCAGCTCTGAAGGTCAGGTGGGTTGCGGGGTTTATTTGGGAGGGACAGAATGGGGAACCAGAATAGAAAGCTTCAAAATAGAAAAAGCCACCGCTAAAATACTCTGCTTGTAACCATTTCCTGATTCAAACCACACCCATATTCACAGGTAAATTAACTGTGCCCACCCTTCCCGAGCTCGCATCAAAGCCTTGGCAATAACATGAAGGGAAGCCACCACCATGCTTTGAATGTTTGTGTCCATCCGAAAGTCTCAGTAAAACTCAGTCCCTGCTGCAACAGTACTAAAAGGTGGGATCTTCAGGAGGCAATTAGACCATGAGGACCTAACAGACACTCATGAATAAGACTCAGCCATGTAATAGGGCCAAAGGGGACAAGTTCCTCCTCCTGCCTTTCAGTCACAGTATTTGGCCCCTTCAAGCATTTGACAACAGGGCACCCTTGTGGAGCACAAAGAAGCCTCCTCAGACACCAAACCTGCTGGCACCTTGACCTTAGACTTTCCAGCCTCCAGAACTATGGAAGATAAATTCTATTACGTATAAATTACACAGTCTATAGTATTTTATTATAACAGCAAGAATGAATCACAGTGATCCAAATGCATAAAAATGGTCAGGGCCAAGGGTAAATATTTGATATATGTATGAGTCAGCTTTTCACTGCTGTGACAAAATACCTGAGCAAACCAACCTAAAGGAGGGAAAATTCGTGTTGGCTCAGGGTTTCAGAGGTTTCCATTCAAGAGCATCTGTATCCTTTGGTTTTTTTTGTTGTTGTTTTTGTTTTTTTTGGCCTGTGGCAAGGCAGAAATACCACAGCGGAAGGGTGTGGCGGAAGAAAACTACTTACCTCATGGCCACCAGGAAGCATAGAAAGAGGAAAGGCAAGCCACAGAGGAAAGGCTTCACAACCGTGCCTCCAGGGACCTGCTTCATTCAGGAAGGCCCCACCTACCTAATAAACTCATTGGGTTAAGAATTCATCTGTAGACTAATCTAGAAATAAAGTCAGGACTCCCAGGATCATATCATGTGCCAAAGCCCCAACTTCAAACACCGCCAAACTGGAGACCAAGCTTCCAGCCTGAGCTTTAGGAAAACATCACATCCAAACTATAATAATATTTGTGCTACTTTTTGGGAAAACATCTTGGTTGGTACATCCTGAATCAGCAAAACTGCCCTGTGGCTAGGTCTGTTAATACAAAGAGCATCTAGGGAGGGGCAAGGTGGTGAGGGAGGCTCTAAATTGTAGCCAAATTTAGGTTAAGCCTGATTCAAGGACACATACACTCTAGGCATAAGGAAATGAAGAAAAAGGGTCCTAAGATTTCACTTATCCAAGTCACCAATCTCCTCATGAACAATGTGATCACAACTCACATTCATTGAGCACCTACTGTGTGCCAGAAAGCATTTCACATGCAGGCACATTTGTAATCCTCACATCAACCCGACAAGACCAGTCACGCTACTATCCTGTTTTACAGTTGAGAAGCTCAAAGCAAAGCACATGATTGGCCAATGTCACCTAGCTAACACACACAACTTGAACTTAGGAACTCTGGTACCAGGGTATTTTATTACAAAGAGTAGCACAGCCAGTCATTTAGCTTTTGAAAAATAAAAGGTCGAGTGGAGTCAGTGCTGGGACTCCTGAAAAGTTAGACTCTGAAATTTACATTAGAGCAAAAAAAGAGATGAGAAAACAACTCAAAAGCTGTGAGCAGAGGAACAATAATGCTGAAAGTTGTTTAAAACAGGTATTTTGACTGCCGATGTTTTACTTGAAGTGGAGCACTTATTTTTAAAAAGTTATATATACATTAAAAGATTCTATTTACAAAAAAAGTAGTTCACAAAAATAAGTTCATATATGACCTAAAACCCTTTCCCAAAAGGGTACTAACTGTGCAATGTAAGATGTGTTTATGTGTATTTAAAATCTTCTTAAGAGTTAGGCTTAGGAAAAAATAAAGGGGCTTTATGGCACAGAAAATATATGACATCCTGATTTGGGGCATAGTGTACTCTGACACTATTTTCTAACCTAAAAGAATCACATTTTTAAAATACAGTCTTCTAAGAAAATGGTCTCCCGTAGTCAAAAAGAAAAAAGAGGTTTTGCTTTTTTGATTTCAGTAAGAATTTTAATTCTATCTGGTGTGGAAGTTTCTATTGTAGAACTGCTACGATGTTCCTCGGGCTCTGGGGTCACAGCAAAAGCCTCAAAGAAGAGGTAGACCCTGAATAGTGGAAATCAAGGGGACCCCATGGAGATGGGTTTGGGGTCTGTTCTGTTACTATTCCAACCCCTGAGTAAGGCATGCTGGGACTGTAACTACACAGAGCTTCGAGGCAGTGGGAGGCAAGTGGTCCAGAGGATCCTGGGAGATGAGAAGAGCGGAAGTTGACCCAGATACAGAGATGGGCATGGGAGAGGACTTTGAGCCTGATGACAAGGTGGAAGCGAAGTTAACAGTACAAATGCATTATTCCAAAGGAGAGCACAGAGATAGAAGATGCTGGCCCCCATCAGAAGCTAGGTAAGAGTGCAGCTGGACCAGACTGGCCAGCATAAGTGGCCAACTCTCTAGTAGTGAGTAGGAAAGAATGTTCTAGAAGCTTGGTCAAATACTGGAGAAAAAGATAAGAACTAATCAGCTAGTTATTATTCAATATCCTATGGTAATGTTGCACAGAGCAATGCCTAGTTAAGCCCTACAATGATTGGGTGCTGGCATCTAGATGCCCACAAGGATCTTGGATAACATGAAAATGTAAACCATCACAACCTGACCAAGGCCTGAGGAATTGATTCTAAGCTGCAGAAGACACTGAAGCTGCTTCAGGCATCCTTCCAAGCCAACCCATGAACAAACATGTACCACCAACCTCTGACTGTCCACCTGTCCCAAACTCAAACGTGTATCCAGATGACCTTTGGGTTTCTTCCCCAGTGATACCGCACAACACCATCTGTTTACTGAATGCTGTTCATCTTTTTTCGGGGAAGTGAAGTACTCTATACTGAGCTGCATTTCCAGTCCTCTTTACTTTTTATTTTGAGACACGGTTGTGCTAAGTTTTCCAAGCTGTCCTCAAACTCGTGGTCCTGCCTCATGTTCCCAGGAAGTTGGAATTACACGCGTGTACCACCTTGCCTCGCTCCTGTGCAGCCCTCTCCCTCCTTCTCAACCAGATGCTCCTCAGAAGCAGGTAGCACTTTTTATGCTCCTTCTCTGCTCTCATGGAACTTAGTGCTGAGGAGTGAATGCTTTAAAGCCATCTATTAAACAAATCCCATCTGCAGGTCTCTGCCAGTGCTCCAGCTGAATTCAAAGAAGCCCATTTTCTGTGACACAGGGGCTGGGGTTCGTTAACCAAGAGCCAACATTCTCTCTGGGTGACATATAGAGCTACTGAATGGCTGGCAGAAGGTCTTGGGATTTGAGGGGCATGTTGCACACATCAAATCCAAATGGCATTGCCAGCAATCGAACCCAAATCTGGCTTAATGCGGTAGGATCTACAAAGCCAGTCCCAAGTGACGCTTTGAAATAATCAATCATTTTCTTTTTCAAATCCTGTTTCGTCTTAAATACCAAGCTGATTCCTTTACTAACAAAATGGTGCTTATTCCACGAGCCACAGAGCACTGCTGATTAGTAATCAGGGAAGCCAGGCACAAAAGAGATCTCAGGCAGAGACAGAGATGAGCCATTTCATTAGGGTCCTGTCTTCCCTCTGGGGTTTGGGGGGAAGCAGGCACACTTTCCTCCATCTTCATCATTTTTTATTGTTGTTTATAGTGCTAGGAGTGAACCTAGGGCCTCCCACAAATTAGGGAAGCTCTCTACCACTGAGCTACACTCTCAGCCTACCATTAATATTCTGGCAAGTGAAGAAACATTAAGAAGAGACTGGCACATGATTCTGCTCTTTTCATTTTCTGTAGCAGAACAATTGGCCACTGAGTCCTGAAGTCTTTACTCCTAGGGGTTCCTTGGAAGGAAGCAAGAGTACGACATAGGGAAGAGAACATGTTCTCTGGAAGTTCAGGAACTCAGTGTCATATATTATTTCTTTAAAATCAGGAAAATCAGATAACTTTTCAGAATGAGTTTGCTATCTGTAAAATACAATTCCCATCTCATGGATTGGTGTGAGTATAAAGTAAGACAATAACTACCCAACGCAGAGCCAAGAACATAGGGTTGTACCATGAAAATTCAACCATTTCTTCTTGGTTCTCCATCACTCCATCTGCTGACAGTCTAGCAACACAGAACCACTGTGGGAAGTCTTTGAAAGACATAGGAAAGACCTTTTCATTTTGCTGAGAAATGACTCAGTCCTCTCTGAGAATGGGACACACACACGGGGTTCAGAAGTCATTTCATCACTAGGAATCTCTAGCTCAACAAAATAACGATGTACAAGCTTGCTATTGCTGCTGCAACAAATGGCTACAAATCCTGCAGCTTAACCACAAATGCATTATCTAACAGTTGTGCAGGTCAGAAATCTGGCAAGAACCTCATTGGGCTCCAAACAATGCTTTGGAAAGCTGAGTTCTTTCTGAGGCTCTGGCAGAACCTGATTCCTTGTACAGGCCTCCAATAGCAGTGGGCAGAGCCCTTCTTGCTCTTTCTTTCTCTCTCTTCACAGTCAGGAAATAGTCTCTGATTTAAGAACTCTTGTGATTACCCTGGGCCCACTTGGATAATCCAACATAATCTCCCCATCTCAAATTCCATAACTCACATCTGCAAAGTTTCTCTGCCATGTAACGTGATAATCACAAACTCTGGGACCAGGACAGAGCTAGAGGAAGGAGCAGGGTGCTGGATTATTGTACCTTCCATGCATGAGTATGTGTTGAACATTAATTCACCAATAATGCTGGGACCTGGACACAGGAAATTATTTTTGAAGTAATCTCACCATTAAGTTTCTCCTATTACCTGAAATTAAGTTTACCAAGGCAGTGTTTTAAAAAAAATGACAACTGTACCCCATCAGCTTGACTTTTAAAATTAAGCATGTCCTTTGGCAAATTCAGCTTGTAGACCAAAATGGGAAATGCGTGTAGTAATCTGGCCCTAGTAGAGGAAAGTCAGGTAATGTTTTCAGAACCTAGGATCTGCTTCCTTCAGAAAGCAAGATCTGAGGCTGCATTTCTCCCAACCTCCTCTCTACTGCTATTTTACAAACAGAAACAACTCACTCTTACAATTCATGACTGATAGAGTAGGAAACAGGAGCCAAAAAGATTTTAAAGGCCTTGTCCGTCATCCTTTCCACAGCTCATGAAGCATGGCCAAGCATCCACCTTATTAGTCAGGGGACACGTGAAGCAACTTTCCAACCACGCTAAGCAGGCATGAGTGCCAGAGAAAAAGGCAAGACAGGCTGCGAAGCGAATTCAGAACAGACACAATAAACGCCATGCCTTTTATTGCCCAGAAGAGGAGCTGCGGTTCATATCTCTTTCTATTGCAAGCTGCCTCTTCAATCTGTGCCCTCTTCCCACCTCTAAATTGGATTTATAATCTCCAGCCCCTTCTACAGAATCCCAGTCAGTGACTGCCACCATGAAAAACAAGAAAATAGGAAAGCTTACCACTTTCTCATGCTCTTTAGTCCCACGGCACAATGGTAGCCTTTGTGTTTTGAAATTTTTTCTTTGTATATCAACAAATGCCCAATTGAAATAATGTGAATTTTTCTGCATTTGGCTGGAAAAGACACATGCTGCTCACCAACCAGCAGAAGAGCCAGGTGAAGGAGAACCGCTGTTCCCACCGCGGCAGAAACCTGTTTACACCTTGGCCATCAATTGGAACAGGCATGCTGAACGCAAGCTCCCTAAACTCAGCGTGGTCCTCACTGCTCTCTGCACGCAAGGTAATGAGTTTCCTGAGCATATGTGAATTCTGGGTAGGCAGGGGCAGGGTTTCTCTCTCAGTCAATATTTTCATAAAAAGTCACTTCACAGGAAGGCCCAGGGTCTGACCTAAGCTAATAAATGATTATCCTTCGCTACTAAAATCAGGACCCTAATTAACTTGCTAATTGTTGGTCTCTGTTCACGGACATTAACCTGAGTTATCCTACTACATACACCTGTAAGTAAATTATAGGCTCCATCCTCAAGATGAACCTTCTGTCCGAGTGGATAAATGTCTTCAATGTGTCGGCCACACATAATTCTTTTAAGTGACCAAGAGTAGAAGGTTCTATTATGGGCACCACTCCAAGCAAATTAAATGGACACAAACGCTCTCTAATAATTTATTTCTTGAGCAGAGACCATGAATGCTGTTCTCCAGAACATACAGTCTCCTTGTTCTCATCATTCTCTTTCGTCACAGTCACAGCTAACTTCGTGGGCTGAGGACAGACCAAGTAGGGGATAAACAAGTTTGTTATCTCCCTTACTCCTCACAAAGGGCTGTAAGGTGTACATCATCATCATCTTCATCATCATCATCATCGTATCAGTAAGCCATTCTCTAGCGGAGGAAACTGAGATTAGAGAATTTAATGATTTGCCTAAGCAAATATCACTCTCATGCACCCACTCTGCTCCACACCTATGGATTAGTATTCTGAGCTCCTTCCTTAAGCAAAGACCCTGTACCTGGGGACTTGTCCTGGTCACAAGAGCACCTGTACTGTGAGGGAGTGGAACTCGTAAAAAGGACTTCCTGTACCTGCCCCCAGGAGCAGCTCTTGGGTAATGACAATCCAGCTTTGGTGGATAATACTAGCACTTCTCCCCTTGCATGGGAAGATGTGGCGACAGGTGGACACCATCCTCCAGCCAGCAGCAGCAGGCTCCAGGTGCATGCAGTAGAGATCTGCTCGTTAACGCACCTGATTATGGTTTCTTTACCCTCCCCTGGGAAGACTCAAATGAATTTGCACCAAAATAAATAATTGCAACTCAAGTTTAAGACTCAGGGTCAGATTCTAGGAAACACCAATGTATCCAACATACCCAACATGCCCAAGGCCAGATGATCAACAAATGACACCGCTGGAATAAAATACAGCTGGCTGATGCCAGAGTTTATATTCTTACTTCCTAAATTATATCTGGGTTACCTGATGTACCTATCAAACATTCAAAACTTCCACACCTGACAATAGTAATCAATGCACTCCAGTAATAAATTGAAGTTCAATTTTTCCCTATTTTTGTTAATTGTTTCCAGTTTCTTTTGCTTTTAGCAGCTCCCCTTGTTAAGATAGCCTTGGTGGATAGCTGTAAAATATGAACTCTGACCTTATTTCTAACATAATATTTCATTTTCTAAATCCCTGAAAAATAGATTTATGCCTAACCCTTCGAATGACTGAGTTCCTATAGGTAGAGACCTAACATTTATGAATGTCCATAATGTACCTGATGACATGACAAGATGTCCTCCATGTTATCTGGAGTGGGTGATATTATGTCCGTTTTACAGGTGCAGAAACTGGCAATGAGAAACTCCTCAAGGCCACACTATGGCATAGCCAGAAATGAAGCCAAGCTCTTTTTTGTGTCACAAATAATGATGGCATGTCAAGTATTGTTCCAAGATCTTTAAATAATAAGTTCTTTACTCTTGCAAAGAATTATATGGACATAGTATGATCATTCATCACCATTTTATAGATGTGATAACTGAGGCAAATGAGAGGTTAAACAGCTTGTCCAGGATACCCAGTAAGTGACAAAGGCCAGATTCAAGCTCAGGAGCTCTGACTTCTGCTTATTCACTTTCATACTATTTTCTGTTAACTCCCTTTGCTATGATGCTCTATACGGATCCAAATTCATAGGCCACATTTCAGTCCTCAGCATTCCTTTGGCTCCTTGTTCTTCCTTTTGCTGTCCTGAACAAAAAACCAGTCTCATCTCCTTGCTCTTCTCATGTGGTGTCCTCCAGCAACACCCTCACTTCGAGCCTCTCATCCCATCATCCGTGCTCTGTGGAAACCCTCCATCCTCATGCCAGCTCCACCTGCTCAGAACCAAAGTCCCCTATTACAAGGTGAAGGCGACCTTCCATGTTGTAATGCTTGCCTAGGGTGCAACTGGAGGCCAGGGTGTCACAGGGAGAACTCCACAGGATACTCTCCTCTTGCTCCACTCCCATTTTCACTCATAGGTATGTCTTGAACACCAGGAAGAAAGACAGCATAAAATAGCCAAGGTGATGCCACTCATGTTGGACTGGTTCCTGCAGGCCAACAGCCCATTTCTATGGGTGTTGCCTCACACTGATGACAAGCATTCATTCATAGTTTACCAAATGTCATTGTGTGTTACTTAACTAACCTGCATAGGGAGCCTCTCTACTTCTATATCATGCCGGGTGCTGGAATATTATAATGGCTGCTGCCCAAAAGGAGCTCAGAGGCCAGTAAAAAGAGACAGAGTTACTCCCATCCTGATTGTTCCCTCTCTAATCTCTAAACATGGGAGCATCCTAGGCTTGGTCCTTAAGTCACTTCTCTGAATCATACTCACTCCCCAGAGATCCCATGTGGTCCTATAGCTGAACCGTGGTCCCTATGTGCATCATCTCAGTGCCTGCATCTCTAGTGCCTCCAACGCTGTCCCTATCTTGAACTCCACACCTCCACATCCACCTGCCCACATGCCGTCACCCCTTGAACATCTATGGCATCTTGCAGTGACCTTGCTAAAAGCAAATTCTTGATCCCCACTATTGTGGGCTGGACATTGTTTCCCCACAAAGACATGTTCAAGTCCTCACCATCAGTGCTTATGAAAGTGACCTTATTTGGAAAGAATATCTTTACAGATGTACTCAAGTTAAAATGAGGTTGTATTAGATTGAGGTGGCCTCTAAGCCAATGAATGATGTGCTCATAAGAAGAGGGAGAAGGCCAGGTAGTCTTCTACAGGTCAAGGAATGCCAGGCAGTTTAGTCACTGGAAGCAGGAAGGAAGAATTCTCCCCTGGAGGCTTCAGAGAAAGCAGGACCTACTAACAGCTGAGATGTAGACTAAATCCCTCCAGACCATGAAACAATAAACGTCTGTGGTTATAAGCCATCGAAGTTTGTGGTCGTTTCTTACAGCAGTGCTGGGAATTAACACGTGCCCAGATTTAGTCCCTTCAGGGTAAGCAGAAGGCAAACCATCTTCCCACCCATCAAGCTAATTCTTTGCTTCTTTCGCCCTTACAGCTCACATTCCATCCATCAGATGTTACCTGCTTGATACTCAAATGAATCCCGGGGCTGAGGTCGCTCCATCTTCACCATCTCACCAGTCACTGTCACCTCCCTCAGGAACAAAAGCCTCCTAACTGGTGCTCTGCAGCACCCTAGCCCACTGCAGCCCACACTGCACACACTGGCAGGAACCAGTCTTTAAAAACATAAATCAGATTTTGTTAGCCCTGGCTCACCCCTTTTATGGCTTCAGTGGAGAATCCAAACTCCACACTGCAGCTCACATGCCAGCCACTTTGAGGTCCCATCTAAGTCCCCATCCCCTGCACGCTCACCCATCCCTCTACCTCAGCCACGGTCTTTTCCCATCTGCTGACCCTCCCTGCTCACCTGTCAGAGCTCCTTGGCTCTCACCGCCTGGCCTATGACATGTGTGTGGGTTTGTGTGTTCCCTGCCTTCCTCCCCTGGACAGGAGCTCTGTAAAATCTGATGGGTCACTGGGGTTAAGCACCCCTGTTTGGCAGGCCCTCAGAACAGTGCAGACTCCCTGGAGACCTTCAGGAATCCTGCTGAGGTGATACGGTACTGGGAGGGAGCAAAGGCCCAGTAGTTGGGTTGATAGGACAGAGCCTGAGTCTTCTTTTAGTTTGGTTTTTATCTTCATCTCTAAAAGGAGAACGGGAAGAGCATGTATCCCGTAGGATAATGCAATACTCATATATAGCACAAACTATCACAGTTTCCCTCAGTTCTATTGCATGACTTAAATAGGCACGCACAGCTCTGCACCTTACATGTAGCTTAGGCACAGATGAGGAGGGTCTGGTGCAATGTCTCGTTCTTGGTAGAATTTCAGTAAGCTGTTAGCTAGTGTCTTTGTAGGCACAGGAAAGGCTTCCCAGAGGAGGTGACCCTTGCCCCAGTTCTTGGCTGGTGGGGACAAGGGAGTAGCAGAGAGGGGAGGACTTCCACAAGGTGCTCAGGTATCCACTGGCAACTGGAGTCACTGGCTCAAAGTGATCCGAGGCAGGACCAGACTCAAAAGGCTTCAGAAAGATAAGATCTGATTTGACCTGAATGTCAAGCAGGAAAGCAGGACATAAGAAACCTGCCAGAATCCAAGGAGGATTCTGTTCACCTCAGAAGGTCCAACTGCTCAGTTTCTATAGTGATATAGACAGCAAAACCTAAAATGGGCCTCTCTCTCTCTCTCTCTCTCTCTCTCCTCTCTCAATTTGATGATTGGGATGGCTCTGTTTTTGCTTATTCACCTTTCAAAATCCAAAGCTAAAAATCAGAGAAGAATATAGTTCCATTCCTAGTATGCCATCCAGGTAAGGGTTAGAGAAGTTCA